>JAQISU010000008.1:22977500-23270000 GCA_029339505.1 Unio delphinus
AGACTATGCATGGCAGCTAGCATATCTGGAAGGACCCTGGGAAGAACTACTTACCATGGGAAAATAGTGGCATATTTTGTCACATATCCACATTGGTCAAACTGAGAATCCAGCTTAAGTGGACAAAGATGAAATATATAAGTAATCTGAAAAGGCAAGCACTTTATAAGACAGCCATTAAGGGTCCTCGTTAAATTAATCAAATCATGTCTATGACAACTTAATTAATTTAACTTAAATTTTTTTGGCTGATAATAATCAATTATTTTGTGATTTCACATCATGAAATTCTCAATTTTTGTGCTTTAATAACCATTACGACACAGAACATCCATCTGTATGTCATTCCATTACACACAACACAGGTCAATTTTATGTCTGTCCATAAAAAGCATTACGACTTGTATTGATTTCTGCACAGTAAGTTAATTTCAAGACTGCATAACTTGACCAGTGGTCAAGGAGACTGTGAACCATTGGTCAATAATTTCTAAAGTTAAACATGCCCTACTAGTGTTTATAGGACTATTAAACACTGAGTACAATATAATGTCCATGGTATTATTGCTGTATTCTGTTAGAAGTATTCTGTGTTATTTGTATTCATCTATCAAGTATATATTACGCCCATAGACTGTGTCATCATGGATATCAGTTATTATCAGCTTCTTGTACAACCTATATGACATTTATAATCATTAACAAGCTTCAGCTCTTAGAAGAATAAAATTAATTAGAAATTAAATCAAACTGATTTTTTTTAACTGTCAGCAACAGTTATCTGAAACTATAAATAATGGCGGCCCATATTGTATCAAAGATCAGCATATATTTAACAATCAGTTGTAGGACATTAGTAAAGTGTCAGTAACTCAAAATGATCATGGGTCTGATAACCAGTGCAAGTCAGCTGCCTTTTCTTTGGGAACATCCCTTAGCTCCTTTATATTTATATATAGCCAATATTTTGCTAAAAGAGCCAAAACAAAAGCGTTTTTGAAAATTCCAATAAACACATTTGTTGTTTGTATTGTTATAGGGTTTAATGCCATTTTTCTGCACAAGATAGGATATACATGGCAGCCAGTATTAATGGTGGAGAAAGAACCCGGGCAAACCTTAGAAAGAACCACCAACCTACGAGAAGCTACCAGCAAAGCTTTCTCACTCAATCAGAGGTGAGATGGCAGTGATCTATAACAGTGAGTTCTTTAGAGCACTCGGCCACTCTGGGGCCCCAAACACATTTGACTGAAAGGTCTTGATGACAGATTGTTATAAAATCATATTCAATTTAGACAAGCAGCTTTGTAAATAACTGTGAACAGACAATGCATGATGCATATTCTGGTCAACATAAAGCTACACATCAAGTTCAATTGACATCCAAAATTCAAAAGTAAAGTTATATAGCTGGAAACAGTCCAGTAAAATGGAAAATCAGGGGCCATAACTCCTCTAAACTATACTGCAGAATGCTGAAAAAGTAATCTTAGGTTTCATTAATACAGAGCACATCAAATTTAGATTAAACTGAAGAATCTTTTGTGAAATGGTTATACTGCAGAAAGCAAGAATTCATAAGGATGGGATAATCAGGGGCCATAACACATTATGCATGTTAATGTTCGAACTCAAACATATTCAATGTATCCACATTAAAAGGCTCAATGCAAAATTAAGTTGAAATCCTATAATCCCTAATAACGTTATGTTACAGAGATCTATATTAGAACAGGCAATCAAAGGCTCATAAACCCTGGAAAAGAAGTGGATAGACGAAATCAAACTCTTTCTTTGAAGGTCAACTCAATATAATACTGCATGCCAAATTATGTTCAAATCCAACTAAAGCTGTTCTAATGAAATGATTGTTAAGCATCAGTCAAATTCAGAATAATCAAAATTTCTGCAATTAAAAATGGTAAAATCAGTTGTGAAACATTTTGACTTATTCAGACTTCAAACTATTTGAAAAACAGCTCATGTTTCATCAAAACATCAAGTGGACAAATTAAATGATCGTAAACTAAGTCTAGCATGGTAGGAGCAAAAATATGATCGATCAAATTACCAACACTAAATCTAAAATCCATTTTAAGTTTATTCATTCATTCATTCATTCACTGCCCATCACTCCTATCAGGGTATGGGCCGCCAACTACAGATCTCCAGAGTCCTCTGTCCTGGGCCATTTTTTCTAGCTGGTTCCAGGTGTAGCCCATCTTGGTGGTGTCAGCCTGGAGGTTGCGTCGCCAGGTGTTTCTTGGACGGCCTCTCTTCCGCTTGCCTTGTAGGTTCCACTTCAGCGCCTGCCTGGTGATACTGGTTGGTGGTTTTCGTAGGGTGTGCCCTATCCAGCCCCATCTATTCTTCCTGATTTCTTCTTCAGCAGGAAGTTGGGAGGTCCTTTCCCAAAGATTGGCATTGCTGATGGTGTCAAGCCAGCGGATCCGGAGAATCCTTCTGAGGCAGCTGTTGATGAAGGTCTGGACTTTCCTGATGGTGGTCTTGGTCGTCCTCCAGGTCTCTGCTCCATACAGTAAGACTGGCTTCACGTTGGAGTTGAACAGTCGGATCTTGGTGGTCAAGGACAGCTCTTTGGAGGTCCAGATATTCTTGAGCTGGATGAAGGCAGCTCTTGCTTTGCCGATCCTTGCCTTGACGTCTGCGTCTGTACCGCCCTGCTGGTCAATGATGGTTTTAAGTTTATGCTGCATACAAAAAGCTTGCTGCCAAATCTTGTCTATAGTTCAGTTACAACCGGAATGAATGTGCATGCACTATAAGGGATGTAACTGTACAGAGAAAAGGGATGTAACTATACGGAGATAAGGGATATAACTGTATGGAGATAAGGGGTGTAACTGTATGGAGATAAGGGATATAACTATATGGAGATAAGGGGTGTAACTGTATGGAGATAAGGGGTGTAACTGTATGGAGATAAGGGATATAACTGTATAGAGATAAGGGATGTAACTATATGGAGATAAGGGGTGTAACTGTATGGAGATAAGGGGTGTAACTGTATGGAGATAAGGGATATAACTGTATGGAGATAAGGGGTGTAACTATATGGAGATAAGGGGTGTAACTGTATGGAGATAAGGGGTGTAACTGTATGGAGATTAGGGATGTAACTATATGGAGATAAGGGGTGTAACTGTATGGAGATAAGGAGTGTAACTGTATGGAGATAAGGGATGTAACTATATGGAGATAAGTGGTGTAACTGTATGGAGATAAGGGGTGTAACTATACGGAGAGAGGGGTGTAACTATACAGAGATAAGGGGTGTAACTGTATGGAGATAAGGGGTGTAACTGTATGGAGAAAAGAGGTGTAACTGTATGGAGATAAGGGGTGTAACGGTATGGAGATAAGGGGTGTAACTGTATGGAGATAAGTGGTGTAACTGTATGGAGATAAGAGGTGTAACTATACGGAGATAAGGGGTGTAACTGTATGGAGATAAGGGGTGTAACTGTATGGAGATAAGAGGTGTAACTATACGGAGATAAGGGGTGTAACTGTATGGAGATAAGGGGTATAACTATATGGAGATAAGGGGTGTAACTGTATGGAGATAAGGGGTGTAACTGTATGGAGATAAGAGGTGTAACTGTATGGAGATAAGTGGTGTAACTGTATGGAGATAAGGGGTGTAACTGTATGGAGATAAGGGATATAACTGTATAGAGATAAGGGATGTAACTATATGGAGATAAAGGGTGTAACTGTATGGAGATAAGGGGTGTAACTGTATGGAGATAAGGGGTGTAACTGTATGGAGATAAGAGGTGTAACTGTATGGAGATAAGGGGTGTAACTGTATGGAGATAAGGGGTGTAACTATATGGAGATAAGGGGTGTAACTGTATGGAGATAAGGGGTGTAACTGTATGGAGATAAGAGGTGTAACTGTATGGAGATAAGGGGTGTAACTGTATTGAGATAAGGGGTGTAACTGTATGGAGATAAGGGATGTAACTATATGGAGATAAGAGGTGTAACTATACGGAGATAAGGGGTGTAACTATATGGAGATAAGGGGTGTAACTGTATGGAGATAAGGGATGTAACTGTATGGAGATAAGGATATAACTGTATGGAGATAAGGGGTGTAACTGTATGGAGATAAGGGGTGCAACTATATGGAGATAAGGGGTGTAACTATATGGAGATAAGGGGTGTAACTGTATGGAGATAAGGGGTGTAACTGTATGGAGATAAGGGGTGTAACTGTATGGAGATAAGGGATGTAACTGTATGGAGATAAGGGATATAACTGTATAGAGATAAGGGATGTAACTATATGGAGATAAGGGGTGTAACTGTATGGAGATAAGGGGTGTAAATGTATGGAGATAAGAGGTGTAACTGTATGGAGATAAGGGGTGTACTATATAGAGATAAGGGGTGTAACTATATGGAGATAAGGGGTGTAACTATATGGAGATAAGGGGTGTAACTGTATGGAGATAAGGGATGTAACTGTATGGAGATAAGGGATATAACTGTATAGAGATGTCAAAGAAGCATGTGTTGAACACTTACACCTTATGAAGGGCACCCTTTTCCATTCATCTGCAGATTCAGAAGGTGCGAGAGTGCAACATACTCACATTCAGACAAAGGCTGTTGATAAGCAAAGGCTTCTTTTTCAATCATTATAAATGCAATGTACCAACTTTCATTGACGATATCAATTCTGTGTGATTTTTTTAATGAACTGTTCTTATTCTAGCACACTAGTAATTGAATCTTACTGTCTGAAAAATGTGTCCAAAAAAATTGCCAGCAAACACTAGCAACTGACAGAGGAAGGTTAATTTTTTACAAGAAATTTGGTCAAATGAACAGCCAAAGAAATTACATCAAGGTTCTCTCTAGTATTTATAAGTTCAGCCTATGCTGATGTTTAACATCTTTTTTATACTATATGTCATGGGCACCTCCATGCCTGATACTGAAAACAACACAATTTGCAAAATGCAAAGTTTTCTTCTTTACAAGATGGTTTTACTAATCTAAACATGATTGCATAATTGTCCTTTAAGTTTTCTTTTCTTTTCTTCACTGGAGAAAATTCTTAATCCTCTGCTTTCCGTTTGACATGACAGGAAGTTGAATATTACAAAGATGAGATTCAGCGATAGCAGCAACAGATTTGTGCAATCCAATATGGTGGTTAAAGACTAGCAAGGTAGCCTTGATTTCGAATGAACCAATCATATTTTTGAGCTCTATATCCCTTTATACATGCAACACATTTATTCTCAAAATAGAACCAGGTGCCCATTCTAAATATAAAAAAATTCAAGGAAATTTTTTATTTAATTTTTTTTAAAATTAAAAAATGAACTTTTATTAAGTAAAACATACACCTGTATTCAGGTCCAAAATATGGGACAAATACAGGTAAAATAAGAGAGAACATAGTTAACAAAGGGTCCTCCAAAAATAAAAAGATATGCCATCAACATTGAACAGTAAGAAAACTGGGATAGGTGGGGGTGGGATTTGTTTAATAGCGGAATACTGGTTTTGTAATCATGTTGAGATAAATTGACAAAAAAGAACTTTTTCTTAAAAACTGTTTACTTAATATATAAATTAACTATATTTTCAAGATACTTAATCTCTGAAAGATCGTTAACATTATTTAACTGGTTTCAACAACCATTTCATGTAGACATGTATCCTGAAACTGCTTTTAGTTACTGCTTATGCACAACCAAGCAAGATTTAAAAAAATAAATAAATGGGGACATTTATTTCATGAAATGCCAATCAATGTTGAAACTAGATTATTTAAACTCTGTTCTATTTGTAAAATATTGATATCATGATTTCACTGCAAGTAATCCTCGAGTGCCGATTCAGGAATTTTAAATAAAGTACAAACTCTAAAGCTCGCATCACCACAATAAACCATATCTGCAAAACAAAGCTTTTTATTTCACCAAGTACTGGTTGCTTTGCTATCATTGATTATTTTGTGAATGAGCAGGTTAAATTCAATGTAGTTTAATTATATTACGTACACAATATTATCAACTGGAATGAGCTAATATGAAACACAATTATGACTGCTAGCTGTTATGCAGGTAAGATTTGCATGCGTTTTCTTTTATCTATAATACCACACACCCTTTTGATTTGATACCAAAAAAAATATTAAACATGATGATAAAAGGCGTGCTTTAAATAAAGTGCAACACTATAGGAAATACTTCTGCAGGTCAGATATCAAAACACAGCTGGCACTCAATTCAGTTTTGACAGACAACTTTAATACTTAACCCTTACCCCCAATGAAAAATGGGTGTAATTTATATCTCTTCTCAATAGCAGAAAGTATGCGGCCATTTTATGAACCACCTGCACATACACTACATCCTGCCCATTGTGTTAACACCTGTAATTATGGAGAGCAAAGTAAAATACATATATAGGTGAAATCAGTCCAGAACCATGTAAACATTGCAATGAAGAGAATACTAATAATAAAACAACTGCTAATAACAATTACATGAATGGATTTTCTGTGACATGTAATGACAGACAATTAGTTGACAGAAAACACAAGTTAAATAGCAAATTGAATGGAAGCACTATAAATCCCAGGTATTTTAAAATCACACTGACAAGTATAACAAGTAACATAAGACATAGTTTGATAAATGTTTCCATAATTTATCAATGATAGAAGCAGAGCAAGAAAGACATTAACATAGTTGGGATAAACTTACCCGATGTGAGAAAACTCGATAGAATCACTTTAAATGATGGAAAGGTATAAATAGAATCAAATTTATGAGGTTTTCAAAAAATGGTGTGCTTTCTATCTCCAGCAGAAGTAACAAGTGATGTATGGACAAGATTTAGTGCCAATCCCTGAACCAAGGGGTGATGACTCTTGTCTGACTTTCATCTATTTATGCAGATGACTAGCTTTGTTTTGGTACTAAAACAGAACTTGGGGGAATTGATTTGCAAAGTATTGGGTGTATTCTTGAGGCAATATAATCAGGAAGAAAATAGATAATACACTGCCAATTTTGATAGTCTCCATATCAAATAAAAGGATTAGACAATTGTGAAAATATGCAAAACATGATTGTGTAAAAAAGACTGAACCAGCAAATTTGCAATTCTACACTTGATTCAAGCATAATTTGCTGTGCATGTGTGCCAAACATTGTGCAAACACAATAAAGATTTTACAGAAAAGGATGTTCCATGGTAAGAGGCTTAAAAGTGATTCCAGAATTTGACACTAATCTCCATTTGAGCTGACTACCAGTTCTTAAAAGAAATCTCTATTCATACACAAAACCACACCTCTTCTTCAGTGTCCACAGAATGATTGAAATAACATGTCATTAGGAAACCTTGTTTTTTTCCCACAGGGACAAAGACACACTGTCTATAAGCTTCAGTGAATAGAATACATACTGAACTCAAAACCTGTCTATCATTTAACCCAATGGGAAGAAGCCAAGATATCTGAATCATTGATTAATAATTTTTTCCCAACTTTTTTTAATAATCCTTCCAAATATTTTAAGTCTACATAATGATAACACTGACAACATATTTTCAAGACAGTTATTTTTTTTAAATAACCTGCACTGAAAAAAAAAATACTGATTGTTCATGTGACATCTATTCTCATTATATTCATTATTACTGATGGAAAGAGATGGCCAAAGCACCCACCTTCTTCAATCACCTCAGCAGTGTATGGAAATTTTCATCATGAGTTGAAGTCTTATGTGTGCAGTCAACAACAGAAAGTATGTTGGCTAATAAAAAAAACAATGAGCCAATAAAATATGCTAAAATAACATGATGAAATAGGACAAGTTGAACTGCTTGAAGTCACATGACTGTCACATGATACTTACAATGCTGGGTTGGCTACAGATTTTCTGACATCCCACACTCTGATACAGCAGTCCAAACCTCCTGCAGAATTTAAAACATAATGCAGACAAGATACAAAATATACAAACTCTCTCTTACCCCCTTTCTTTCTCAGTAGAGTTAATAATTGTTTCAGATGACTGGATAAAGATGAAGCCAGTTCAGATGTGTTCTCGCAGAAATTAAATGCATTATCGAAATATCTGTCTTCTGTCCATTACAAAAGTATCTCAAGAAAGCATATTATTGACAACTTAAGTCCTTAAATAAAATCTCAGGCCCTATATTTCATACATTAGATTAATCTATCAATGACGATCTGTGTACCTACATACTGTTGTCCGGTTACTTAGAGCTTCAACAGTGTCACTATGTCCCCTGAACTCCTCAATACCACACGTCTATCTGTGACAATCTCTAACCCCTCAATACCACATGTCTATCTGTGACAATCTCTAACCCCTCAATACCACACGTCTATCTGTGACAATCTCTAACCCCTCAATACTACACGTCTATCTGTGACAATCTCTAACCCCTCAATACCACACGTCTATCTGTGACAATCTCTAACCCCTCAATACCACACGTCTATCTGTGACAATCTCTAACCCCTCAATACCACACGTCTATCTGTGACAATCTCTAACCCCTCAATACCACACATCTATCTGTGACAATCTCTAACCCCTCAATACCACACGTCTAACTGTGACAATCTCTAACCCCTCAATACCACACGTCTATCTGTGACAATCTCTAACCCCTCAATATCACACGTATATCGGTGACAATCTCTAACCCCTCAATACCACACGTCTATCTGTGAAAATCTCTAACCCCTCAATACCACACGTCTATCTGTGACAATCTCTAACCCCTCAATACCACACGTCTATCTGTGACAATCTCTAACCCCTCAATACCACACGTCTATCTGTGACAATCTCTAACCCCTCAAGACCACACGTCTATCTGTTACATTCTCTAACCCCTCAATACCACACGTCTATTTGTGACAATCTCTAACCCCTCAATACCACACGTCTATCTGTGACAATCTCTAACCCCTCAATACCACACGTCTATCTGTGACAATCTCTAACCCCTCAATACCACACGTCTATCTTTGACAATCTCTACACCTCAATACCACACGTCTATCTGTGACAATCTCTAACTCCACAATACCACATGCCTATCTGTGACAACATCTATCTGTGACAATCTCTAACCCCTCAATACCACACGTCTATCTGTGACAATCTCTAACCCCTCAATACCACACATCTATCTGTGACAATCTCTAACCCCTCAATACCACACGTCTATCTATGACAATCTCTAACCCCTTAATACCACACGTCTATCTGTGACAATCTCTAACCCCTCAATACCACACGTCTATCTGTGACAATATCTAACCCCTCAATACCACACGTCTATCTGTGACAATCTCTAACCCCTCAATACCACACGTCTATCTGTGACAATCTCTAACCCCTCAATACCACATGTCTATCTGTGAAAATCTCTAACCCCTCAATACCACACGTCTATCTGTGACAATCTCTAACCCCTCAATACCACACGTCTATCTGTGACAATCTCTAACCCCTCAATACCACACGTCTATCTGTGACAATCTCTAACCCCTCAAGACCACACGTCTATCTGTTACAATCTCTAACCCCTCAATACCACACGTCTATTTGTGACAATCTCTAACCCCTCAATACCACACGTCTATCTGTGACAATCTCTAACCCCTCAATACCACACGTCTATCTGTGACAATCTCTAACCCCTCAATACCACACGTCTATCTTTGACAATCTCTACACATCAATACCACACGTCTATCTGTGACAATCTCTAACTCCACAATACCACATGTCTATCTGTGACAACATCTATCTGTGACAATCTCTAACCCCTCAATACCACACGTCTATCTGTGACAATCTCTAACCCCTCAATACCACACATCTATCTGTGACAATCTCTAACCCCTCAATACCACATGTCTATCTATGACAATCTCTAACCCCTCAATACCACACGTCTATCTGTGACAATCTCTAACCCCTCAATACCACACGTCTATCTGTGACAATATCTAACCCCTCAATACCACACGTCTATCTGTGACAATCTCTAACCCCTCAATACCACAACGTCTATCTGTAACAATCTCTAACCCCTCAATACCACACGTCTATCTGTGACAATCTCTACACCTCAATACCACACATCTATCTGTGACAATCTCTACACCTAGTAACTGTATACCTCAATCTTGGCTGATATTAATAGGTTGGACAGTATCTGTATGTTCTCTGAACTCTTTTAACAATGTCCTGGATCTCAAGCTCACAGTCATGCACTCACCTGTCTGTATGTCTGTCTGTGATAATCTATGTCCATGATGCCAGTGTACTGCTGTCAAGGCCACTACTCAGGGCTTGGACAATATGTATTAGTCCCCTGAACCCCTTAAAGTACACCTATATCCCAAGCCCACAAATGCATCCACCTGTCTGTGACAATCTGTAGACTTGTTGCCAGTGTATTACTGTACTGACTGGTATTCTGTGTATTACTGTACTGACTGGAATTCTGTGTTTGGATAGTCGGTATGTCCCCTGCGTGTCCTCTAAACCCCTTAAAAGAATGTCCTTGACTCCAAGCCAATACATGCATTAATATGTCTGTCTGTGACAATGTGTAGATCTGATGCAACAATGCTGTTGGTCTGACTGCTACTCAGGGCCTAACAGTGCTTGTATGTTCCCTGAACCCCTTAAATAATATTCCTGACCCCAAGCATGCACATGCATCTGTTAGTATTTGTACCTGATGCCAGTGTACTGCTGTCCTTGCTGAAACTCAGGGCATGAACAGTGTCTGTATGTCCCCTGAACTCTTTAAACAGGGTACCTGAACCTAGATCCCATACTCGAACCCTTCTGTCATCACCTGTAATACAAACAATGAACACTGATGTTCAATTCTTGGAATCAAAGTGAAGAATTTTGTTAAACATCAATTTTAAACAATAATCAATCACCACCTCCATTCAAAAACAGACTGTTTTTGGTCCCCCCAAAAAACCAAGCAACTTCCTCAAGAGCACCAGATAAAAGATTTATGAAGCCACATCCTATGGTGTAGATTAATGGATAAAATCAAGTCACAGATCTGTTTATTTGTAAACATGGTATTTCATTAGAACAAGAACAGGTGAGAAATAAAATCTTTATCATTTTATGTGGGAGCAGGAGAGAGAAACCTAAGTTGAAGGGATACAATTAATGAAGTTTGCTAAGTATCTATAAATACATATTAGATTTCCCTATCATGCCAACACATGCATGGCCACAAGGAAGCATGTGCAAAACAACAATTGTGCTCAACAAAGCAATACATGAAAAGCAAATTTTTCCATTAAATTATAGAAAACTTACCTGCTCACATTTTAGTTACATAAGCACTACCACCTCCTGAATCCAAACCACCCAAAGACAAAAATCATCTTTTATGTATCTATTTATATAGACAGGGCAAAAACTCCCCATTACTTCCCCTGGTCCCTGACAGGTGGTGCTAATTTTAAGCTGAGGAACATTATGAAACAGGATGCTCACATTGTGTGGTGGATGGGAGTCATTTTCCACTAGCCTACAATTTAGTTGGTTAAGTTTAAGTTGGGATATTCCTGAAAATTTAGCCTCCCGTTACCCTGTCAGTCAACAGGGTAACACTACTATTCAAACCATTATTTAGGCAGTAAGACACTGTCAGTCAACAGGGTAACACTACTATTCAAACCATTATTTAGGCAGTAAGACACTGACCAAAACTTATATATCAGGTAAGACTGTTACTTTGTAGGACTAGTGTAACATGTCCTGAAAATAGTACGTGCAGCACAACAACTGTGTTCAACAGTTCTGCAACCAAAATTAGCATATGTAACATGGTCCTCAAAAATGCATGTCTGCCAAAACAAGTGTGTGTAACAAGTCTATAATCAAAATTAGCAGATGTACATGGTCCTCAAAAAAGCATCTGCAGCACAACAACTGTGTTCAACAAGTCTGCAACCAAAATTAGCATATGTAACATAATCCTCAAAAAAGCAACAGGCCAAACATCAGCATGTGTTGCATGAGTCCAAATGAGTATGTGTAACTCAATAAATGTACTCACGAGTCCAAATGAGTATGTGTAACTCAATAAATGTACTCACGAGTCCAAATGAGTATGCATAACTCAATAAATGTACTCAATATGATATGACCCAACATGAACATGTGAAAAACCCCAAAAGAGTATATGCAACACAACTGTATTCAAGTGATGTTTGATGAAAACTGACACCAAAAGAGTATATGCAACACAACTGTATTCAAGTGATGTTTGATGAAAACTGGCCCCAAAAGAGTATATGCAACACAACTGTATTCAAGTTATGTTTGATGAAAACTGACGCCAATAAAACTCAATCCTGAAACAAGTAGGATGTAGTGGATCTTATACCAGTATTTATTTGCGATAATTTTATGAAACATGCTAATTAATGTTATATGCCATGAATATCTTGCAGCCAGTGGTATTATGAATCACTGTCAATTCATTCTTTTCATGGAACACACTTTTTTCTGGATCTTGTGGTTGGCTGAAATTTATGAATCTAACAAATAGGGATTCTTCTATATGCCTGTAACAACCAAAAAACTACAGACAAAAATGTTTTTTATTTTAGCTGCAAATTGTGCAAAACCATGAAAATTTAAACCCATAAAAGATAAAATCATATTTGATTCAATGAGTTTCCTAAAGTTTAAGTAAAATTCATGAGTTTGAGACCTATTAAATAATGCCAATAGCACCAGATTACTCTATGATGTTGCTGCATGCTGTTGATGAGCGTTATAGCACAGCATGTCAAACAATTTAAGACTTATTGTAATGTAATTTAAGACTTATTGTAATGTAATTTAAGGCTTATTGTAATGTAATTTAAGACTTATTGTAATGTAATTTAAGACTTATTGTAATCTAATTTAAGACTTATTGTAATGTAATTTAAGACTTATTGTAATGGCACTATTAAAGGTGACTTACATGAAATTAAAACAATAATTACCAGTTGATTCTAGATACTAAATTCCATCCTGTGAAAAGGCAAGAGCGAGGACTGACCCTTTATGACCCTGGAGGAGCCATACTGACTTCCCTTCCTGTACACTCCACAGTCCAACCGTCTTGTCACCTGAGCCTGTTGCCACATAGTTACCATTTGGATGGAATTTCATATGTTAGATTATTAGGAATTTTGTATACTGGGAATATTTGCAACATAAAATCAACCAAATTCACTTGCTCTCTTTCACCATAGTATTTAAACAAAGATATTGATTCAGGCATGGACAACTTCCTCCAGGGTGATTACACACGATATAATGTACATTACTGGATCAAAAAACAATTAATTTATTAACTGATAATTTTCAGTGTTGGGCTGAATTTGAAAGAGTCTGCTTGTCAAATTAATTTTTGATCTGCAATGCTTTTTGAAGTTCATAAAAAATATACATAACAAGTTGGAATATTTTAAAACAAGATTAACACAACCTAACTAAAATCATGGCCAAAACCAAGTTTTTCTTTTAAAATTATTTCAGAATGCAAAAGTATAGAAAAATATTTCTTGATTAAAATATTATAAAACTGCAACATCCATTTTTACAGAAATAACCCCCAGTCTAGATACTTTCTAAGATTCATGAAAACCATCAAAAACTACACTATCCAGGCAGTGAATCAAAATATCTATTTTATCTTTCCAACTGGAATGTTGTATGAGAAATTCTTACAACAAAATTATAAACAAAAATAACTATGCCATGTTATGAAAAGGTAAAACAAAAAAGTGAATCATCTCTATTCAGATAACGGTCCAATTAAAGTGTAGCAAAGTACACTATGAGGTTGCAGATACAATAATAATAATAGTCTCACTAGATCAAGTCAGGGAAAATTGTGGGTCATAGCTTCTGGAACCCAATGTAGACCAGATGGCAGATCATCAAACTTGGAATACAAGGATTGTGGGATGGATACTTGGACAGGCCAGACTGGGTCAGATGCATCAGTGACCATGGGAAAGGAACATCTTTCCAAGGTATAAAAGGGGTCAATAATGTGTTAAAACTGCTATAAACCATCAGCAACCAGTACAACTTCTGTTTTAATACGTCTACATCATAAGTATGACCAACAAAACTCCGCATAGGATAATTCCTGTGTATGCACCACAGTTTGTCAGTTTGGTCATGAGAAGCACTGGTAAAGTAGTAACCAACGTAACTGAAATATATAGCAAATAGATAAAATAAAAATTCCTATAATAATTACGATTCATTCTTTTATTATCATATTGTTATTTTGCACAGAAGATTTTTTTATTTACTATCTTGGATATATACATTTGTACCAACAGCATAATCCATAAAAATGTGCACCATACAAAGATAAGCACACACATATGCATACATACAAACATATGCATACATACAAACATATGCATACATACACACATATGCATACATACACATATGCATACACACACATGTATGCATACACACATATGCATACATACACACATATGCATACATACAAACATATGCATACATACACACATATGCATACATACACATGTATGCATACACACACATATGCATACACACACATGTATGCATACACACACATATGCATACACACACATGTATGCATACACACATATGCATACATACAAACATATGCATACATACAAACATATGCATACATGCACACATATGCATACACACACATGTATGCATACACACACATATGCATACACACACATGTATGCATACACACATGCATACATACACACACATATGCATACATACATATGCATACACACACATGTATGCATACACACACATATGCATACACACATATTTTAGTCTATTTTCATTGGTATCCATTTGTGTGGTCTTATAAAAAATTAAATTTTCATTGGTATCTTTATTGGAAGTGGGATAGGGCCCTACTGTTTCCACTGAAGGATGATTGCTCACTGATTTTATATGTCTGGTTTGCTGAAACCACACAATCAACAAAAATAAGAGCCAAATGAAAAATAATGAATTGACAGTACCAAGTACATATATTGTATTGCTTCATTTCTACATATATGTAAATACCCATCTGACTTCAGTGTTGATTGTAAAACACAATATACATAAAATCATTATCAATGAACTGAGAATTCTGATGGCTTTGAGGGCTTAAGTGTTACTAATTTCCATGAGATCACATAAAATATGATAAATCCAAAGACATTATATGTGGTTCTATTTAAACATACTGGGCAAAATAATCTTTATATTTTTATACATTTTCTTTTCTTTTCATATCACTAGAACCGATGATCTTAACAAACATTTTCTATTATTTTAAGAATGATCGAGGGAAAATATCGAAGGGAGCACTACTAGTGAGTGTAGTCATTTACTTAAATATGAGTTGTTTCCCTCAGCATAAAATTCACATGAACATCAAGTGAAACAATGTTATCAATTTATTACACTTATTAATGCAAACAACATTTTATACATAGAACAGACATTACGCCATAAGCAACAAGGGATTAAATCCAAGCCAGATATTACCATTATATTGTCAGCAATTAAGGACTTGTCATTTCAATTTTAAATATTTAATTATGTTGAAAGAACATTTCTGTAATGTAAACAAATTAAGTAGGAAAATTGGGTTAATAAATACACCATAATTATCATAAATAATTACATTTTTTTGTTGTCCGAGTAATTTTTTAATTCTCTAATTAGGTGTCCAAAAACATACAGGTGAAGATAAATTTATGTCTCTCCCACCTCCGTAATGGATTTACCATTAGTTCACATGACAACGTACTTCTATGAAGTTAAATAAGTATTTTGTCTAACACTATGGAAAGTTAAATAAGTATTTTGTCTAACACTATGGAAAGTTAAATAAGTATTTTGTCTAACACTATGGAAAGTTAAATAATTATTTTGTCTAACTGTTACGTGCTTAGGCTCGAATAAGCAGCAACACAGAAAGAGTGAAAACTAACAAGCTTGTATAAATTGAACAATGAATTTATTAAGTACAATTATTTTCATAAAATAAATAAACTTACGGTTTTAGAGAATCAAATCCAACAAATATAGAATTCACAAAATAATCCACTAATGAAATTGCAAGTCCTGATAAATAAATGTTCTAATAGTTCCAGGTTCGAATCTTGACGATGTAATAATCCAAAATGGCTGACAATGTCACGTGGTACAGTTCTTGTTTTAAATCATCCAAATGAAATTATGAAACATATGTCCTTTTCCAGATAATTAGAATAATTCTTCTTTTCCAACGAATTGACACAAGTCCAGAATAATATTAACACTCAAACATAAATACACAACCAATAACTTACAGCCCAAAGATTCTACTAAAGATAGCTTCTAAAACACAGCTATATATATTGTAATTTCCTCGTAAACAAGAGGAATCATGTGAGTCTGGAAGGTCATGGAAAAAGTACTTTCTTCAAGTCACGTATTAACAGAATATTCCAGAAGGAAATCATTCACTTCCCACCCTCAATAAAAGTGTTGTCCTTGAAATTAACCAATGAAATTGAAGACCTGTTGACAATGTCCAAAGCAAGGTCAGATATTGAGGTAACCAAGCCAAGGTCAGCCTGTTTACAGTAAAGTCCAAGTCAAACTGAATTTTCTAGAAAAATTTCCCATTTAATGAATAATAAATCCTAAATGACAATTTTGGATTTAATAATTAAAAATAAATAAAATTCAATCCAATAGCCGTAACACCTTCCCCCATAAAATAAAAAGAAAGGTTTATATGATAAAACTTTCTTTTTATCACAAACCAATTTACATCTGAGATTAAAAATTATACAGCATAAATTATACAGTATAATAAATTATTATACACGGGAAAGAGTGTCTACAATTATATTATCAAGAAATAGCCTCAACCTTTTAACTTGCCCATGTCCCACTAAAGGTCCTAAGAAAAAACCACTCTAGCAAGGCAGAACTCACTTTTAAACAAATTAACAGTCAGACACGAATTAGTGAGTCTGTCAAAGAATTATCCAATTGTTGCTAGATGTTCTCTCCAGGTGTCGTTGTAGATGATGACGTCACAAATCTCTAGACCATTGATGAACATTTTTATGAGACGTTGAAATGGACTTTCTGTATATTGGTAGAGTCCATTTGGAGTCGCAATGTTTAGTTTTCCTTTGCTCTTTCCGTAGTGGAATCTGCCAAAATCCTTTCAGAAGGTCAGAATTTGGTGACGTACTTGGCATTCCCAATTTTATCAATAGAATAGTCAATTCTTGTTAATGGGAATGAATCTGTTTTTATCACTCTGTTCACCTTCCTATAATCAGTGCACATACGGAGAGTTTTATCTGGTTTAGGAACAAGTATGCATAGTGAACTCCAATCACTTTTACTGGGCTTGCTTAAAAATCATTCTTCAGCAAATACTGAATTTCCTTTTTCAAGTATTCCTGTTTGAGTGGACTCATCCTGCATGGAATTCTCAATCTCAACGTCATGAAAATTTTGTTTGTCCTTGTAAGAATATCTGGACATAAGTGTTCATATAATAATAACTTTCAGTTCATTTCTTTCTTGCACTTGCAAATGTGAAAGTTTCTGGTCTAGATTTTTTATTAATTTCTGAATTCCAACAATTTGTCGCTCCAATGTCAATCGAATCCTGATGGTATTCCTTCACTAAGTAGGACTGGTACAACTGAATTAATTACATATTTAACATAGCTATTTCTTTCAATACACTGGTACTCCTATAATTAATTTAGATCCCAGGAGCACTAATACTACAATTTAACTAATTCATTTTCTTCTTAACTTTGTACGGGCCATAATATCTAATCTGAAGAAAAGTAAGAAGAATGAACAAGAGTAACACAACTCCATTATCAGACTCAAACGTTCTCTCCCTTGTATTTCTTTCAAACCATAGTTTCATATTTAACTTCAATTGATTACTTGACTTGGTCTTAGATAAGGGATCTACACAATCTGCCATAATTCTACCAAATGATTCGTCAAAGGCAGGAATAGGTTGCAGATGAGCCTTAGGTATCTTCTGATTGGGTTTTCCTACCATTTGACAAGTATGACAAGACCTACAGTATTTGGCAACATCACTTTTGATTTTTGGCCAATAGAAGTGAGTCAAGATCTTGTGATACATTTTATTAATCCCTAAATGACCAGCCAAAGGAGTTTCATGGGCCAGATTAAGTATTTCCTGTCTGTAAGGTTTTGGAACTACTATTTGATAGTTCACTGACCATTCATCACCAGCAGGTACCTCGGGAGGTCTCCATTTTCTCATAAGAATTCCATTTTTAATGACATAACAGACAGGAACTTCAGTGACTTCAGTCTCATTTATGACCCTTTGAAACAAACAGGAGATCTCAGGATCTGTTTCCTGTTCAACGACAAGTGACTGTCGTTTATCACCCTGATTAAGAGAATGAGTTATTAAAAGAGGATCACTATGATCAATACCTTCTGATTGATCTAAACCATTAATAAAAGTGATCTCATCAAAAACCTGACCTATACAAGCGCCAGTTGAAGGAATGCTGCCCTCTGTAACATCACTCTCAAAATCATCACCCTGATTAGAATAAAGAGAATGAGTTGTCAAAAGAGGATCACTATGATCAATACTTTCTGATTGATCTAAACAAGAAGTAAATGTGACCTCATTGCAAACCTGACCTTTACAAGCGTCAGTTAAAGGAATACTGGCTTTTTCAACATAAGCCTGACACACGCAGGTGTCAGATAAGGGAATGCTGCCCTCAATAACATAAACCTGACCCACGCATGTGTCAACGAAGGGAATACTGCCCATTTCAACTTCATTCTCAAGAGCTTTCTTTACCATAGCTCTAGTAACTGTACAAGCTTGAAATATATCAGGGATTTCTTTTTCAATTAGATCAACTTTCTGATCCAAATTAGGCTTGTCAGTCACAAGTGGATTAACCACAACCTTGTCCCCAGCTAAGTCGTTGCCTAGCAATAAATCTATTCCCTCAACGGGTAAAACCGAGACTGTTCCGATTGTCACAGGTCCTGACACTAAGTCTGATGACAAATTTACACAATGGAGAGGAACATCAACAAAGCAGCACTCTAACCCCTGAATAAGAACACTTTCATTAGAAGAAGACTTCTCAGATAAAGGCAAAGTACTTGATAATAAAAGACTCTGAGAGGCTCCTGTGTCCCTTAAAATTTTAATAGGGGTGGGATTGGCTGAATCACCCAAAAGTGATACAGAACCCTTCGATATGAATGGTTCATAATTCTCCATATCAAAATCAGACTGGGATTTATTAGACCCAACAAATGTATTGCTTTCAATACATGACTGTGACCTTGACCTCTTGTAAATAAGAGCATTTGGAACAGGTCTATCTTGATTCTGTTGCCTATTTTTCAATTTGTAGCAATCAGAAATAACGTGTCCTTTTTTCTTGCAAAAGTTACACGTCGGAAGAGACAAGGATCTAGAATCAAACTTCTCTGAAGTCTGATTTTTGAACGTTGTGTTAGTTTGAGTTTTAGAAGGGCTTGAATTAGGCGGAAATACTTTTCTGCCATTAAATTGTTGAGTAGAAGTCTTGTTAACAAAAGGAACTTTATGTGTCAAAGAATATTCGTCAGCAGCTCGAGCAGCATTTTCCAAGGTTTCAATCTGATGCTCATCAAGATAAGTTTTAACATCATTATGGACACAGTTTTTGAACTCTTCAATTAATATAATTTGCTTGAGATTTTGATAATCTTGCTCGACTTTCTTGGCTAAACACCATCTATCAAACAACTGCTCTTTTTGTCTAGCAAATTCGACATGAGTTTGTCCAGCTTCTTTTCTGTAATTTCTAAATTTTTGCCTATAAGCTTCAGGAACTAACTCGTAGCCTCTTAAAATGCATTCTTTAACTACGTCATAATCACTGCTTTGCTGAACAGAGAGTGAAGTGTAAATCTCACTAGCCTTACCAGTAATTACACATTGTAGTAACTGAGTCCAATTCTCTCTTGGCCACTTTAAATTTTCTGCAATTTTTTCAAAAAGAATGAAATATTTGTCTACTTCTTTTTCTTTGAAAGGGGGCACTAATCTAATATTCCTTGCTAAATCAAAATTTTGATTTGAAGTATGATGGTGATTCTCACTTGCCAGCTCCATTTCTTTCATTCTAATTTCATATTGTAATTGTTTATCCTTCTCCCTTTCCTGTCTCTCTCTCTCTCCTCTTTATCAAATTGTAAATGTCTTTCTTTCTCTCTTTCCTGAAATTCCAGCTTCTTAAACTCTAATTCTGATTGTAATTGTCTCTCTTTCTCCTCTCTCTCTCTATCAATCCGCATTTGCTCTTTTTGTAATTCAATTTGTTTCTCTTTCTCCTCTCTCTCTCTCTATCAATCCGCATCTGCTCTTTTTGTAATTCAATTTGTTTCTCTTTCTCCCTTTCCTGAAACTCCAGCTTCTTTAACTCCAATTCACTCTCTCTCTGAAATTCCAGCTTCTTTAACTCTAATTCCATCTTGAATTTTAATTCTAATTCCTTCAGTTTAATGTCAGAGTCTGGTGTAGACTTACTGACTGGAATCAAAGCACTTTGTTCCAAAACAACCTGTTCTACCAAATACTGGACCAAAATCTTTTTGATATCTTGTTTCGTTAAAGAAGCCTTCACTTCGGAAAGATCGTATTTCCTGGCAAGTTGAACCAACTCGTCTTTTTTGAAAAGATCTAATTGCTCCTGGGTAGGATTAGAAAGAAATATTTCTACCTTAGATGTCATTTTGATACAAGCGTGTTAGCCTTACTAAAGATTTGAAATTTTCAAAACTAGGGGAAATTCAAATTTAAATTCAAATTTATTTCAATCTCAATCTCAATCTCAATCCCGGACGATAACCCCCAATTCTATGTTACGTGCTTAGGCTCGAATAAGCAGCAACACAGAAAGAGTGAAAACTAACAAGCTTGTATAAATTGAACAATGAATTTATTAAGTACAATTATTTTCATAAAATAAATAAACTTACGGTTTTAGAGAATCAAATCCAACAAATATAGAATTCACAAAATAATCCACTAATGAAATTGCAAGTCCTGATAAATAAATGTTCTAATAGTTCCAGGTTCGAATCTTGACGATGTAATAATCCAAAATGGCTGACAATGTCACGTGGTACAGTTCTTGTTTTAAATCATCCAAATGAAATTATGAAACATATGTCCTTTTCCAGATAATTAGAATAATTCTTCTTTTCCAACGAATTGACACAAGTCCAGAATAATATTAACACTCAAACATAAATACACAACCAATAACTTACAGCCCAAAGATTCTACTAAAGATAGCTTCTAAAACACAGCTATATATATTGTAATTTCCTCGTAAACAAGAGGAATCATGTGAGTCTGGAAGGTCATGGAAAAAGTACTTTCTTCAAGTCACGTATTAACAGAATATTCCAGAAGGAAATCATTCACTTCCCACCCTCAATAAAAGTGTTGTCCTTGAAATTAACCAATGAAATTGAAGACCTGTTGACAATGTCCAAAGCAAGGTCAGATATTGAGGTAACCAAGCCAAGGTCAGCCTGTTTACAGTAAAGTCCAAGTCAAACTGAATTTTCTAGAAAAAATTCCCATTTAATGAATAATAAATCCTAAATGACAATTTTGGATTTAATAATTAAAAATAAATAAAATTCAATCCAATAGCCGTAACACCTTCCCCCATAAAATAAAAAGAAAGGTTTATATGATAAAACTTTCTTTTTATCACAAACCAATTTACATCTGAGATTAAAAATTATACAGCATAAATTATACAGTATAATAAATTATTATACACGGGAAAGAGTGTCTACAATTATATTATCAAGAAATAGCCTCAACCTTTTAACTTGCCCATGTCCCACTAAAGGTCCTAAGAAAAAACCACTCTAGCAAGGCAGAACTCACTTTTAAACAAATTAACAGTCAGACACGAATTAGTGAGTCTGTCAAAGAATTATCCAATTGTTGCTAGATGTTCTCTCCAGGTGTCGTTGTAGATGATGACGTCACAAATCTCTAGACCATTGATGAACATTTTTATGAGACGTTGAAATGGACTTTCTGTATATTGGTAGAGTCCATTTGGAGTCGCAATGTTTAGTTTTCCTTTGCTCTTTCCGTAGTGGAATCTGCCAAAATCCTTTCAGAAGGTCAGAATTTGGTGACGTACTTGGCATTCCCAATTTTATCAATAGAATAGTCAATTCTTGTTAATGGGAATGAATCTGTTTTTATCACTCTGTTCACCTTCCTATAATCAGTGCACATACGGAGAGTTTTATCTGGTTTAGGAACAAGTATGCATAGTGAACTCCAATCACTTTTACTGGGCTTGCTTAAAAATCATTCTTCAGCAAATACTGAATTTCCTTTTTCAAGTATTCCTGTTTGAGTGGACTCATCCTGCATGGAATTCTCAATCTCAACGTCATGAAAATTTTGTTTGTCCTTGTAAGAATATCTGGACATAAGTGTTCATATAATAATAACTTTCAGTTCATTTCTTTCTTGCACTTGCAAATGTGAAAGTTTCTGGTCTAGATTTTTTATTAATTTCTGAATTCCAACAATTTGTCGCTCCAATGTCAATCGAATCCTGATGGTATTCCTTCACTAAGTAGGACTGGTACAACTGAATTAATTACATATTTAACATAGCTATTTCTTTCAATACACTGGTACTCCTATAATTAATTTAGATCCCAGGAGCACTAATACTACAATTTAACTAATTCATTTTCTTCTTAACTTTGTACGGGCCATAATATCTAATCTGAAGAAAAGTAAGAAGAATGAACAAGAGTAACACAACTCCATTATCAGACTCAAACGTTCTCTCCCTTGTATTTCTTTCAAACCATAGTTTCATATTTAACTTCAATTGATTACTTGACTTGGTCTTAGATAAGGGATCTACACAATCTGCCATAATTCTACCAAATGATTCGTCAAAGGCAGGAATAGGTTGCAGATGAGCCTTAGGTATCTTCTGATTGGGTTTTCCTACCATTTGACAAGTATGACAAGACCTACAGTATTTGGCAACATCACTTTTGATTTTTGGCCAATAGAAGTGAGTCAAGATCTTGTGATACATTTTATTAATCCCTAAATGACCAGCCAAAGGAGTTTCATGGGCCAGATTAAGTATTTCCTGTCTGTAAGGTTTTGGAACTACTATTTGATAGTTCACTGACCATTCATCACCAGCAGGTACCTCGGGAGGTCTCCATTTTCTCATAAGAATTCCATTTTTAATGACATAACAGACAGGAACTTCAGTGACTTCAGTCTCATTTATGACCCTTTGAAACAAACAGGAGATCTCAGGATCTGTTTCCTGTTCAACGACAAGTGACTGTCGTTTATCACCCTGATTAAGAGAATGAGTTATTAAAAGAGGATCACTATGATCAATACCTTCTGATTGATCTAAACCATTAATAAAAGTGATCTCATCAAAAACCTGACCTATACAAGCGCCAGTTGAAGGAATGCTGCCCTCTGTAACATCACTCTCAAAATCATCACCCTGATTAGAATAAAGAGAATGAGTTGTCAAAAGAGGATCACTATGATCAATACTTTCTGATTGATCTAAACAAGAAGTAAATGTGACCTCATTGCAAACCTGACCTTTACAAGCGTCAGTTAAAGGAATACTGGCTTTTTCAACATAAGCCTGACACACGCAGGTGTCAGATAAGGGAATGCTGCCCTCAATAACATAAACCTGACCCACGCATGTGTCAACGAAGGGAATACTGCCCATTTCAACTTCATTCTCAAGAGCTTTCTTTACCATAGCTCTAGTAACTGTACAAGCTTGAAATATATCAGGGATTTCTTTTTCAATTAGATCAACTTTCTGATCCAAATTAGGCTTGTCAGTCACAAGTGGATTAACCACAACCTTGTCCCCAGCTAAGTCGTTGCCTAGCAATAAATCTATTCCCTCAACGGGTAAAACCGAGACTGTTCCGATTGTCACAGGTCCTGACACTAAGTCTGATGACAAATTTACACAATGGAGAGGAACATCAACAAAGCAGCACTCTAACCCCTGAATAAGAACACTTTCATTAGAAGAAGACTTCTCAGATAAAGGCAAAGTACTTGATAATAAAAGACTCTGAGAGGCTCCTGTGTCCCTTAAAATTTTAATAGGGGTGGGATTGGCTGAATCACCCAAAAGTGATACAGAACCCTTCGATATGAATGGTTCATAATTCTCCATATCAAAATCAGACTGGGATTTATTAGACCCAACAAATGTATTGCTTTCAATACATGACTGTGACCTTGACCTCTTGTAAATAAGAGCATTTGGAACAGGTCTATCTTGATTCTGTTGCCTATTTTTCAATTTGTAGCAATCAGAAATAACGTGTCCTTTTTTCTTGCAAAAGTTACACGTCGGAAGAGACAAGGATCTAGAATCAAACTTCTCTGAAGTCTGATTTTTGAACGTTGTGTTAGTTTGAGTTTTAGAAGGGCTTGAATTAGGCGGAAATACTTTTCTGCCATTAAATTATTGAGTAGAAGTCTTGTTAACAAAAGGAACTTTATGTGTCAAAGAATATTCGTCAGCAGCTCGAGCAGCATTTTCCAAGGTTTCAATCTGATGCTCATCAAGATAAGTTTTAACATCATTATGGACACAGTTTTTGAACTCTTCAATTAATATAATTTGCTTGAGATTTTGATAATCTTGCTCGACTTTCTTGGCTAAACACCATCTATCAAACAACTGCTCTTTTTGTCTAGCAAATTCGACATGAGTTTGTCCAGCTTCTTTTCTGTAATTTCTAAATTTTTGCCTATAAGCTTCAGGAACTAACTCGTAGCCTCTTAAAATGCATTCTTTAACTACGTCATAATCACTGCTTTGCTGAACAGAGAGTGAAGTGTAAATCTCACTAGCCTTACCAGTAATTACACATTGTAGTAACTGAGTCCAATTCTCTCTTGGCCACTTTAAATTTTCTGCAATTTTTTCAAAAAGAATGAAATATTTGTCTACTTCTTTTTCTTTGAAAGGGGGCACTAATCTAATATTCCTTGCTAAATCAAAATTTTGATTTGAAGTATGATGGTGATTCTCACTTGCCAGCTCCATTTCTTTCATTCTAATTTCATATTGTAATTGTTTATCCTTCTCCCTTTCCTGTCTCTCTCTCTCTCCTCTTTATCAAATTGTAAATGTCTTTCTTTCTCTCTTTCCTGAAATTCCAGCTTCTTAAACTCTAATTCTGATTGTAATTGTCTCTCTTTCTCCTCTCTCTCTCTATCAATCCGCATTTGCTCTTTTTGTAATTCAATTTGTTTCTCTTTCTCCTCTCTCTCTCTCTATCAATCCGCATCTGCTCTTTTTGTAATTCAATTTGTTTCTCTTTCTCCTCTCTCTCTCTATCAATCCGCATTTGCTCTTTTTGTAATTCAATTTGTTTCTCTTTCTCCCTTTCCTGAAACTCCAGCTTCTTTAACTCCAATTCACTCTCTCTCTGAAATTCCAGCTTCTTTAACTCTAATTCCATCTTGAATTTTAATTCTAATTCCTTCAGTTTAATGTCAGAGTCTGGTGTAGACTTACTGACTGGAATCAAAGCACTTTGTTCCAAAACAACCTGTTCTACCAAATACTGGACCAAAATCTTTTTGATATCTTGTTTCGTTAAAGAAGCCTTCACTTCGGAAAGATCGTATTTCCTGGCAAGTTGAACCAACTCGTCTTTTTTGAAAAGATCTAATTGCTCCTGGGTAGGATTAGAAAGAAATATTTCTACCTTAGATGTCATTTTGATACAAGCGTGTTAGCCTTACTAAAGATTTGAAATTTTCAAAACTAGGGGAAATTCAAATTTAAATTCAAATTTATTTCAATCTCAATCTCAATCTCAATCCCGGACGATAACCCCCAATTCTATGTTACGTGCTTAGGCTCGAATAAGCAGCAACACAGAAAGAGTGAAAACTAACAAGCTTGTATAAATTGAACAATGAATTTATTAAGTACAATTATTTTCATAAAATAAATAAACTTACGGTTTTAGAGAATCAAATCCAACAAATATAGAATTCACAAAATAATCCACTAATGAAATTGCAAGTCCTGATAAATAAATGTTCTAATAGTTCCAGGTTCGAATCTTGACGATGTAATAATCCAAAATGGCTGACAATGTCACGTGGTACAGTTCTTGTTTTAAATCATCCAAATGAAATTATGAAACATATGTCCTTTTCCAGATAATTAGAATAATTCTTCTTTTCCAACGAATTGACACAAGTCCAGAATAATATTAACACTCAAACATAAATACACAACCAATAACTTACAGCCCAAAGATTCTACTAAAGATAGCTTCTAAAACACAGCTATATATATATTGTAATTTCCTCGTAAACAAGAGGAATCATGTGAGTCTGGAAGGTCATGGAAAAAGTACTTTCTTCAAGTCACGTATTAACAGAATATTCCAGAAGGAAATCATTCACTTCCCACCCTCAATAAAAGTGTTGTCCTTGAAATTAACCAATGAAATTGAAGACCTGTTGACAATGTCCAAAGCAAGGTCAGATATTGAGGTAACCAAGCCAAGGTCAGCCTGTTTACAGTAAAGTCCAAGTCAAACTGAATTTTCTAGAAAAAATTCCCATTTAATGAATAATAAATCCTAAATGACAATTTTGGATTTAATAATTAAAAATAAATAAAATTCAATCCAATAGCCGTAACACCTTCCCCCATAAAATAAAAAGAAAGGTTTATATGATAAAACTTTCTTTTTATCACAAACCAATTTACATCTGAGATTAAAAATTATACAGCATAAATTATACAGTATAATAAATTATTATACACGGGAAAGAGTGTCTACAATTATATTATCAAGAAATAGCCTCAACCTTTTAACTTGCCCATGTCCCACTAAAGGTCCTAAGAAAAAACCACTCTAGCAAGGCAGAACTCACTTTTAAACAAATTAACAGTCAGACACGAATTAGTGAGTCTGTCAAAGAATTATCCAATTGTTGCTAGATGTTCTCTCCAGGTGTCGTTGTAGATGATGACGTCACAAATCTCTAGACCATTGATGAACATTTTTATGAGACGTTGAAATGGACTTTCTTTATATTGGTAGAGTCCATTTGGAGTCGCAATGTTTAGTTTTCCTTTGCTCTTTCCGTAGTGGAATCTGCCAAAATCCTTTCAGAAGGTCAGAATTTGGTGACGTACTTGGCATTCCCAATTTTATCAATAGAATAGTCAATTCTTGTTAATGGGAATGAATCTGTTTTTATCACTCTGTTCACCTTCCTATAATCAGTGCACATACAGAGAGTTTTATCTGGTTTAGGAACAAGTATGCATAGTGAACTCCAATCACTTTTACTGGGCTTGCTTAAAAATCATTCTTCAGCAAATACTGAATTTCCTTTTTCAAGTATTCCTGTTTGAGTGGACTCATCCTGCATGGAATTCTCAATCTCAACGTCATGAAAATTTTGTTTGTCCTTGTAAGAATATCTGGACATAAGTGTTCATATAATAATAACTTTCAGTTCATTTCTTTCTTGCACTTGCAAATGTGAAAGTTTCTGGTCTAGATTTTTTATTAATTTCTGAATTCCAGCAATTTGTCGCTCCAATGTCAATCGAATCCTGATGGTATTCCTTCACTAAGTAGGACTGGTACAACTGAATTAATTACATATTTAACATAGCTATTTCTTTCAATACACTGGTACTCCTATAATTAATTTAGATCCCAGGAGCACTAATACTACAATTTAACTAATTCATTTTCTTCTTAACTTTGTACGGGCCATAATATCTAATCTGAAGAAAAGTAAGAAGAATGAACAAGAGTAACACAACTCCATTATCAGACTCAAACGTTCTCTCCCTTGTATTTCTTTCAAACCATAGTTTCATATTTAACTTCAATTGATTACTTGACTTGGTCTTAGATAAGGGATCTACACAATCTGCCATAATTCTACCAAATGATTCGTCAAAGGCAGGAATAGGTTGCAGATGAGCCTTAGGTATCTTCTGATTGGGTTTTCCTACCATTTGACAAGTATGACAAGACCTACAGTATTTGGCAACATCACTTTTGATTTTTGGCCAATAGAAGTGAGTCAAGATCTTGTGATACATTTTATTAATCCCTAAATGACCAGCCAAAGGAGTTTCATGGGCCAGATTAAGTATTTCCTGTCTGTAAGGTTTTGGAACTACTATTTGATAGTTCACTGACCATTCATCACCAGCAGGTACCTCGGGAGGTCTCCATTTTCTCATAAGAATTCCATTTTTAATGACATAACAGACAGGAACTTCAGTGACTTCAGTCTCATTTATGACCCTTTGAAACAAACAGGAGATCTCAGGATCTGTTTCCTGTTCAACGACAAGTGACTGTCGTTTATCACCCTGATTATGAGAATGAGTTATTAAAAGAGGATCACTATGATCAATACCTTCTGATTGATCTAAACCATTAATAAAAGTGATCTCATCAAAAACCTGACCTATACAAGCGCCAGTTGAAGGAATGCTGCCCTCTGTAACATCACTCTCAAAATCATCACCCTGATTAGAATAAAGAGAATGAGTTGTCAAAAGAGGATCACTATGATCAATACTTTCTGATTGATCTAAACAAGAAGTAAATGTGACCTCATTGCAAACCTGACCTTTACAAGCGTCAGTTAAAGGAATACTGGCTTTTTCAACATAAGCCTGACACACGCAGGTGTCAGATAAGGGAATGCTGCCCTCAATAACATAAACCTGACCCACGCATGTGTCAACGAAGGGAATACTGCCCATTTCAACTTCATTCTCAAGAGCTTTCTTTACCATAGCTCTAGTAACTGTACAAGCTTGAAATATATCAGGGATTTCTTTTTCAATTAGATCAACTTTCTGATCCAAATTAGGCTTGTCAGTCACAAGTGGATTAACCACAACCTTGTCCCCAGCTAAGTCGTTGCCTAGCAATAAATCTATTCCCTCAACGGGTAAAACCGAGACTGTTCCGATTGTCACAGGTCCTGACACTAAGTCTGATGACAAATTTACACAATGGAGAGGAACATCAACAAAGCAGCACTCTAACCCCTGAATAAGAACACTTTCAT
Source organism: Unio delphinus (assembly GCA_029339505.1). NCBI lineage: Eukaryota > Metazoa > Mollusca > Bivalvia > Unionida > Unionidae > Unio > Unio delphinus. The sequence goes on from JAQISU010000008.1 coordinate 23,006,859, forward strand.
TAGAAGAAGACTTCTCAGATAAAGGCAAAGTACTTGATAATAAAAGACTCTGAGAGGCTCCTGTGTCCCTTAAAATTTTAATAGGGGTGGGATTGGCTGAATCACCCAAAAGTGATACAGAACCCTTCGATATGAATGGTTCATAATTCTCCATATCAAAATCAGACTGGGATTTATTAGACCCAACAAATGTATTGCTTTCAATACATGACTGTGACCTTGACCTCTTGTAAATAAGAGCATTTGGAACAGGTCTATCTTGATTCTGTTGCCTATTTTTCAATTTGTAGCAATCAGAAATAACGTGTCCTTTTTTCTTGCAAAAGTTACACGTCGGAAGAGACAAGGATCTAGAATCAAACTTCTCTGAAGTCTGATTTTTGAACGTTGTGTTAGTTTGAGTTTTAGAAGGGCTTGAATTAGGCGGAAATACTTTTCTGCCATTAAATTGTTGAGTAGAAGTCTTGTTAACAAAAGGAACTTTATGTGTCAAAGAATATTCGTCAGCAGCTCGAGCAGCATTTTCCAAGGTTTCAATCTGATGCTCATCAAGATAAGTTTTAACATCATTATGGACACAGTTTTTGAACTCTTCAATTAATATAATTTGCTTGAGATTTTGATAATCTTGCTCGACTTTCTTGGCTAAACACCATCTATCAAACAACTGCTCTTTTTGTCTAGCAAATTCGACATGAGTTTGTCCAGCTTCTTTTCTGTAATTTCTAAATTTTTGCCTATAAGCTTCAGGAACTAACTCGTAGCCTCTTAAAATGCATTCTTTAACTACGTCATAATCACTGCTTTGCTGAACAGAGAGTGAAGTGTAAATCTCACTAGCCTTACCAGTAATTACACATTGTAGTAACTGAGTCCAATTCTCTCTTGGCCACTTTAAATTTTCTGCAACTTTTTCAAAAAGAATGAAATATTTGTCTACTTCTTTTTCTTTGAAAGGGGGCACTAATCTAATATTCCTTGCTAAATCAAAATTTTGATTTGAAGTATGATGGTGATTCTCACTTGCCAGCTCCATTTCTTTCATTCTAATTTCATATTGTAATTGTTTATCCTTCTCCCTTTCCTGTCTCTCTCTCTCTCCTCTTTATCAAATTGTAAATGTCTTTCTTTCTCTCTTTCCTGAAATTCCAGCTTCTTAAACTCTAATTCTGATTGTAATTGTCTCTCTTTCTCCTCTCTCTCTCTATCAATCCGCATTTGCTCTTTTTGTAATTCAATTTGTTTCTCTTTCTCCTCTCTCTCTCTCTATCAATCCGCATCTGCTCTTTTTGTAATTCAATTTGTTTCTCTTTCTCCTCTCTCTCTCTATCAATCCGCATTTGCTCTTTTTGTAATTCAATTTGTTTCTCTTTCTCCCTTTCCTGAAACTCCAGCTTCTTTAACTCCAATTCACTCTCTCTCTGAAATTCCAGCTTCTTTAACTCTAATTCCATCTTGAATTTTAATTCTAATTCCATCAGTTTAATGTCAGAGTCTGGTGTAGACTTACTGACTGGAATCAAAGCACTTTGTTCCAAAACAACCTGTTCTACCAAATACTGGACCAAAATCTTTTTGATATCTTGTTTCGTTAAAGAAGCCTTCACTTCGGAAAGATCGTATTTCCTGGCAAGTTGAACCAACTCGTCTTTTTTGAAAAGATCTAATTGCTCCTGGGTAGGATTAGAAAGAAATATTTCTACCTTAGATGTCATTTTGATACAAGCGGGTTAGCCTTACTAAAGATTTGAAATTTTCAAAACTAGGGGAAATTCAAATTTAAATTCAAATTTATTTCAATCTCAATCTCAATCTCAATCCCGGACGATAACCCCCAATTCTATGTTACGTGCTTAGGCTCGAATAAGCAGCAACACAGAAAGAGTGAAAACTAACAAGCTTGTATAAATTGAACAATGAATTTATTAAGTACAATTATTTTCATAAAATAAATAAACTTACGGTTTTAGAGAATCAAATCCAACAAATATAGAATTCACAAAATAATCCACTAATGAAATTGCAAGTCCTGATAAATAAATGTTCTAATAGTTCCAGGTTCGAATCTTGACGATGTAATAATCCAAAATGGCTGACAATGTCACGTGGTACAGTTCTTGTTTTAAATCATCCAAATGAAATTATGAAACATATGTCCTTTTCCAGATAATTAGAATAATTCTTCTTTTCCAACGAATTGACACAAGTCCAGAATAATATTAACACTCAAACATAAATACACAACCAATAACTTACAGCCCAAAGATTCTACTAAAGATAGCTTCTAAAACACAGCTATATATATTGTAATTTCCTCGTAAACAAGAGGAATCATGTGAGTCTGGAAGGTCATGGAAAAAGTACTTTCTTCAAGTCACGTATTAACAGAATATTCTAGAAGGAAATCATTCACTTCCCACCCTCAATAAAAGTGTTGTCCTTGAAATTAACCAATGAAATTGAAGACCTGTTGACAATGTCCAAAGCAAGGTCAGATATTGAGGTAACCAAGCCAAGGTCAGCCTGTTTACAGTAAAGTCCAAGTCAAACTGAATTTTCTAGAAAAATTTCCCATTTAATGAATAATAAATCCTAAATGACAATTTTGGATTTAATAATTAAAAATAAATAAAATTCAATCCAATAGCCGTAACATAACACTATGCAAAGTTAAATACTTATTTTGTCTAACACTATGGAAAGTTAAATAAGTATTTTGTCTAACACTATGGAAAGTTAAATAAGTATTTTGTCTAACACTATGGAAAGTTAAATAAGTATTTTGTCTAACACTATGGAAAGTTAAATAAGTATTTTGTCTAACACTATGGCAAGTTAAATAAGTATATTGTCTAACACTATGGAAAGTTAAATAAGTATTTTGTCTAACACTATGGAAAGGATAATGAATGAAAAACTTGCCTATATTGTCTTTTTGTCCAGAATACACAGCTATACATGTAATAGAAAACAAAGCTATACATGTATTAGAAAACACAGCTATACATGTATTAGAAAACACAGCTATACATGTATTAGAAAACACAGCTATACATGTATTAGAGCCACAAGTAGGTGCATATTTTCCAAAGAACCACCATATTAATTTGTAATCTTACAATCAACAGTTTAACCCTCTGCTAATCAGTGATCATTAAAATCTACATTACAAATGCACACAATCTGTATTTCTGTGTAATTAAGATAATAATACAAACTAAATAAAATGATTTTGTAATTATAATTCTTAAGATATTTATGACAGAAATGTTTTAGTATCAAAAGTAGAAATACTGGTTCATGTATGATTGCTAATCAAAGAGGACCAAGGGTGAGAAGCTCCACATGGGGTGCATGTTGTATGCATGCCTAGAAAGTGTATTTAAAGAACCCAAGCAAGTCTGCAATATATGAGTCGACGTGATTAATATGCTGGTATTTTAAAAAAAAATAAAGGCGATCTATTTGTTGTGGTTCTCTCTTCTATTTTTCCACATAGCCAGCTTAAAAATTTTAGCAGAGCTAGCCAACTTGAAACAATGGACTGTTCAAAGATTGTTTCGATGCCTGTTGAAGATTTCAAGGTGTCTAGGTGATAATTGTTAATAATATAACTTGTGGGATTTCTTTGACATATGTGTTCAGAAACAAAAGGAAGCCAACTGGATTTCATTAAAAGAGCACAGCACAATGTACGGATCATTTAGCACCTACAGTCAATATTTAACATCTACAAAGAGGTTTATTACCTATAGAATAATAACAATGTTTTAACCTTGGTATATAAGGCCTCAGGGATAAGGGGTTTGTTTTGTTGCACAATGCCAATGAATTTTACTAATCCATACAGACTCTCTGATGTATTGTTTATTGATATTAAGCAGAGGTCATGGTATCTGAAAAAAGCCATAACTGTCACACCTGTCTGAAGTTGTTTCGTGTGTAACAATATCTAAACTGACAACCAATCATATTTTTGTTAGCCGAATCAATCTATTAAAATATAAAGTTTAAATAAAATACCCATTGCTATCAAAACTTTATATAAAGGATAGCTGTCATTACGAAATATAATATTATTAGTACTGTAATAATTTTGATGGATAGGTTTATTATACGTTATGCAACAAGCGAGGAGCCCCTGTTTAGTTCAATGAAGGATACTCCCTTGCCAAAATCGTCTCCAAAGAGGCCAGTAGGACCTCCACAGAAGTGACCTCGAATTAATAATTCTGAGGATGCATCACAAACAGAACCAACTAAGAAGAAAGCTGATCTAGATGATGAGCGTGATTATGTTGCACCCAAGAGTGCTCCACCCATTTCTATATGTGGTCACTATAAACATTATACATTAAAGCAGAAGCAGGATAAGGTTAACAATGCAAAACTTTTAGGAATAAGACCTACAGCGGAAAAATTCATGATTCCAAATCCACAGTGCGTACCTGGATGAAAATTGACTTTTGTGCAGATCTGAATTTGAACAGACATTTGACTAAGTCAGGATGACCCATTTCATATGGACAAGTTATGAATGATATGATAGTTCAATGGGTGCTCACTCAGTGTGACTTAAAAATTCCAGTCAGCGTTGAGGAAATATGCATATATGCCAATGAGCTTGTCTCCACAGACTTTCTGGAGAGCAAATTCCATGCCATTCATTCCTGGGGAGAGAGTTTCATGAAAAGACATGGGTTTGTGCACATAAGTAGGACCTCTCTTGCCCAACGTTTACCCAAGGATTTGGAAGAATATATTGCTTAGTTCCACAAGTTTGTGATGGATAGACGTGAAGAGGATGAGTTTGATGATAAGTGTATTATAACATGGATGAAACACCAATGTACTTTGATTTTGTGCCAGGGAATACAGTGGAAAACGAAGGAATGAAAAGGGTTTTAACTCGTATAACTGGAGTGGAGAAGAGACACATTACTGTCATTGAATCCGTAGTGGGTTCTGGCGATGTATTACCACCAATAATTATTTTCAAGGGAAAGAGTCATCTAGATCTAAAGGCACCAACAGGGTGGATTATCACAGTTCAAGAGAAAGCATGGATGGATGAAACGCTAATGCTGCGATGGATTGAAGAAATTTATTTGCCATTCACCAGAATTATAGCTATCACTGTTAGTTATGGACTCATTCCGGGCTCACATCACTGATGATGTGAAGAAACAGTTGCAGCGCAGAAATGTTGTGACAGCAATAATACCAGGAAGCTGCAGGTCCAAGTTGCAACCTCTTGATGTGAGCATCAAAACCTGTAAAGAGCTACCTCTGCCGCAGCTGGATGGAATACATCTGAGATACTATGAATGCATTACAATCATTTGATGAAATCAGCAATGGGTGGATCAAGACACCCAGTAAACAGACTGTATTGTACTGGGTTATAAATGACATGGACACATTGACTGTATTGTACTGGGTTATAAATGACATGGACACATTGACTGTATTGTACTGGGTTATAAATGCCATGGACACATTGACTGTATTGTACTGGGTTATAAATGCCATGGACACATTGACTGTATTGTACTGGGTTGTAAATGCCATGGACACATTGACTGTATTGTACTGGGTTATAAATGCCATGGACACATTGACTGTATTGTACTGGGTTATAAATGCCATGGACACATTGACTGTATTGTACTGGGTTATAAATGCCATGGACACATTGACTGTATTGTACTGGGCTATAAATGCCATGGACACATTGACTGTATTGTACTGGGTTATAAATGCCATGGACACATTGACTGTATTGTACTGGGTTATAAATGCCATGGACACATTGACTGTATTGTACTGGGTTATAAATGCCATGGACACATTGACTGTATTGTACTGGGTTATAAATGCCATGGACACATTGACTGTATTGTACTGGGTTATAAATGCCATGGACACATTGACTGTATTGTACTGGGTTATAAATGCCATGGACACATTGACTGTATTGTACTGGGTTATAAATGCCATGGACACATTGACTGTATTGTACTGGGTTATAAATGCCATGGACACATTGACTGTATTGTACTGGGTTATAAATGCCATGGACACATTGACTGTATTGTACTGGGTTGTAAATGCCATGGACACATTGACTGTATTGTACTGGGTTGTAAATGCCATGGACACATTGACTGTATTGTACTGGGTTATAAATGCCATGGACACATTGACTGTATTGTACTGGGTTGTAAATGCCATGGACACATTGACTGTATTGTACTGGGTTGTAAATGCCATGGACACATTGACTGTATTGTACTGGGTTATAAATGCCATGGACACATTGACTGTATTGTACTGGGTTATAAATGCCATGGACACATTGACTGTATTGTACTGGGTTATAAATGCCATGGACACATTGACTGTATTGTACTGGGTTATAAATGCCATGGACACATTGACTGTATTGTACTGGGTTGTAAATGACATGGACACATTGAAGGAAAAGCGAACAATGATAATAAAATCTTTAAAGGTGTGCGGCATCAGCATCAATCTGAGCAGAAGTGAAAACGCGATGACCAGAAATGACAACCATTTAAACAATATGAATGACGATAGTGTTACAGAAATTGAATAATATATTGAAATATATTACAGCATTAAATTATATTTCTTTTCATTATTTGATATTGCTATTTATTGTGTATGGCTTAAACTAAAAATGTTTATCTATCTATCAATCTATATGTACATATATACCTGTTTATATTTGTTTTTAAGGGTTTTATCTATCTATCAATCTATATGTACATGTATACCTGTTTATATTTGTTTTTAAGGGTTTAATGCAATTTTTCAGCACAAGGTAGGCTATAAATGGCAGCCAGTATTACTGTTGGAGGAAGAACCCAGGAAAAACCCCGGAAAGAAGAATCACCGACCCACGAGAAGCTACTGGCAAGCTTTCTCACATAACTACATTAGCCGAATCTTAGACTCGAACCCACGCAGACAGAGGTTAGACAGCGGTGATCCATAACAGAAAGCACTTTAGACCACTCAGCCACTCGGGGCCCCTACATATATACATACATACAAACATTCATACATATGATTAAGAATTTTAAGTTATATTAATTCATGATCACAATGAATAATTGGCAACCAAATGAAGCAAACTTTGTATCAGTTAAATTAACGACAAACACGCTGTGAATTTTACATTAAAACAACAAAGCCGATCTCTGTTGATTGTGACCGAAAACATAAATGTTAAAAAAATTATAGCAGAGCAACGTCGAAAAACTTACAAGGTATTTAAATATTATATTCCCCCCACCAATGACGTCCGAAAACATATGTGTCAAGAACATACAGTAAATACAGTAATAAAAAGATTATTATAGAATAATAATTAAAAAGATTTGATAAAAATAATAATAATGATACAAATAAAATAATAATAAGAATAACAATAATTAAAAAAAAAACAAGAAGGGGGAAAGAAGAATATGTAATAATAGCAACAGAAGAAGAAGAAGAAGCAAAGGCAACAAAATTTTTTCATATAGCTCTAAATATCAGAGTTATAATGCCACCTGGTGTCTAGCTCCCAGACTGGGTAGTTGTGGCCCTTGTAGCATACAATGTTCTTGTAACTCTCCATACTCCACAGTCTTACTGACAACAAACAATGGTCAAGGCTGTAACTGGTCATATGACTGGATCTCAATAGTAACTAAATTCTTTTTTTCTTATGGTGCACCAATTTTTGATGCCTTTGTTGTTGATGTTGTTGATGATGTTGTTGTTGTTGTTGTTGTTGTTGATGCCTTTGCTAAAAGTCATGAATTTAAAGGTTGCATGAATAATAATCCATCTGTGACGACAATAAGACTATAAGACTCTTACTAAAAATATCAAGTCCATACAATTCTTGTTACAATATGACATTCACTACAATGGAATATTCACCAAACAACAAAATATTGGTTGAAATAAATTTCTGAGTTAGAAATGAACATCTGAGTTCAAACACCAACAGATCTACACACCATAAACTAACTCTGTCTGGCATTAAATCACTGACCACGTTACATTGCCCTAAAGTCTGAATTGGCGACCAGATGTTAGACTAATACTGCCCCAATCAGCACTATATTTAGAGTAATGTACTCCATTATAAGGCAGTCTCACTATAAGATGATATACTCTGTGGATCCCATGTGCAGTACTTCATTAAATATCATAATACATGTAGTAAATTATAAAGCCATGTACTATATTGGACAGAATTTTTAATTAAGCTGTATATGTATTGCATCCATCACTATAAGACAAGCTGTATATGTATTGCATCCATCACAATAAGGCAAGCTGTATATGTATTGCATCCATCCATCACTATAAGGCGTGCTGTATATGTATTGAATCCATCACTATAAGGCAAGCTGTATATGTATTGCATCCATCACTATAAGGCAAGCTCTATATGTACTGCATCCATCACTATAAGGCAAGCTGTATATGTATTGAATCCATCACTATAAGGCAAGCTGTATATATATTGCATCCATCCATCACTATAAGGCAAGCTGTATATGTATTGCATCCATCACTATAAGGCAAGCTGTATATGTATTGCATCCATCACTATAAGGCAAGCTGTATATGTATTGCATCCATCACTATAAGGGAAGCTGTATATTTATTGCATCCATCACTATAAGGCAAGCTGTATATGTATTTCATCCATCACTATTAGGCAAGCTGTATATGTATTGCATCCATCACAATAAGGCAAGCTGTATATGTATTGCATCCATCACTATAAGGCAAGCTGTATATGTATTGCATCCATCACTATAAGGCAAGTTGTATATGTACTGCATCCATCACTATAAGGCAAGTTGTATATGTACTGCATCCATCACAAAAAGGCAAGCTGTATATGTATTTCATCCATCACTATTAGGCAAGCTGTATATATATTGCATCCATCACAATAAGGCAAGCTGTATATGTATTGCATCCATCACTACAAGGCAAGCTGTATATGTATTGCATCCATCACTATAAGGCAAGTTGTATATGTACTGCATACATAACTATAAGGCAAGTTGTATATGTACTGCATCCATCACTACAAGGCAAGCTGTATATGTATTGCATCCATCACTATAAGGCAAGCTGTATATGTATTGCATCCATCACTATAAGGCAAGCTGTATATGTTATTGCATCCATCACTATAAGGCAAGCTGTATATGTATTGCATCCATCACTATAAGGCAAGCTGTATATGTATTTCATCCATCACTATTAGGCAAGCTGTATATGTATTGCATCCATCACAATAAGGCAAGCTGTATATGTATTGCATCCATCACTATAAGGCAAGCTGTATATGTAATGCATCCATCACTATAAGGCAAGTTGTATATGTACTGCATCCATCACTATAAGGCAAGTTGTATATGTACTGCATCCATCACAAAAAGGCAAGCTGTATATGTATTTCATCCATCACTATTAGGCAAGCTGTATATATATTGCATCCATCACAATAAGGCAAGCTGTATATGTATTGCATCCATCACTACAAGGCAAGCTGTATATGTATTGCATCCATCACTATAAGGCAAGTTGTATATGTACTGCATACATAAATATAAGGCAAGTTGTATATGTACTGCATCCATCACTACAAGGCAAGCTGTATATGTATTGCATCCATCACTATAAGGCAAGCTGTATATGTATTGCATCCATCACTATAAGGCAAGATGTATATGTATTGCATCCATCCATCACTATAAGGCAAGCTGGATATGTTCTGCATCCATCCATCACTATAAGGCAAGCTGTATATGTATTGCATCCATCACTATAAGGCAAGCTGTATATGTATTGCATCCATCACTGTAAGGCAAGCTGTATCTGTATTGCATCCATCACTATAAGGCAAGCAGTATATGTATTGCATCCCTCACTATAAGGCAAGCTGTATATGTATTGCATCCATCACTATAAGGCAAGCTGTATATGTATTGCATCCATCACTATAAGGCAAGCTGTATATGTATTGCATCCATCACTATAAGGCAAGCTGTATATGTACTGCATCCATCCATCACTATAAGGCAAGCTGTATATGTATTGCATCCATCACTATAAGGCAAGTTGTATATGTATTGCATCCATCACTATAAGGCAAGCTGTATATGTATTGCATCCATCACTATAAGGCAAGCAGTATATGTATTGCATCCATCACTATAAGGCAAGCTGTATATGTATTGCATCCATCACTATAAGGCAAGCTGTATATGTATTGCATCCATCACTATAAGGCAAGCTGTATATGTATTGCATCCATCACTATAAGGCAAGCTGTATATGTACTGCATCCATCCATCACTATAAGGCAAGCTGTATATGTATTGCATCCATCAATTTAAGGCAAGCTGTATATGTATTGCATCCATCACTATAAGGCAAGCTGTATATGTATTGCATCCATCACTATAAGGCAAGCTGTATCTGTATTGCATCCATCACTATAAGGCAACTGTATATGTATTGCATCCATCACTATGCGGGCAAGTTGTATATGTACTGCATCCATCACTATAAGGCAAGTTGTATATGTATTGCAGCCATCACTATAAGGCAAGCTGTATATGTATTGCATCCATCACTATAAGGCAAGTTGTATATGTATTGCATCCATCACTATAAGGCAAGCTGTATATGTATTGCATCCATCCCTATAAGGCAAGCTGTATCTGTATTGCATCCATCACTATAAGGCAAGCAGTATATGTATTGCATCCATCACTATAAGGCAAGATGTATATGTATTGCATCCATCCATCACTATAAGGCAAGCTGCATATGTACTGCATCCATCCATCACTATAAGGCAAGCTGTATATGTATTGCATCCATCACTATAAGGCAAGCTGTATATGTATTGCATCCATCACTATAAGGCAAGCTGTATCTGTATTGCATCCATCACTATAAGGCAAGCAGTATATGTATTGCATCCATCACTATAAGGCAAGCTGTATATGTATTGCAGCCATCACTATAAGGCAAGCTGTATATGTATTGCATCCATCACTATAAGGCAAGCTGTATATGTATTGCATCCATCACTATAAGGCAAGATGTATATGTACTGCATCCATCCATCACTATAAGGCAAGCTGTATATGTATTGCATCCATCACTATAAGGCAAGTTGTATATGTATTGCATCCATCACTATAAGGCATGCTGTATATGTATTGCATCCATCACTATAAGGCAAGCAGTATATGTATTGCATCCATCACTATAAGGCAAGCTGTATATGTATTGCATCCATCACTATAAGGCAAGCTGTATATGTATTGCATCCATCACTATAAGGCAAGCTGTATATGTATTGCATCCATCACTATAAGGCAAGCTGTATATGTACTGCATCCATCCATCACTATAAGGCAAGCTGTATATGTATTGCATCCATCACTATAAGGTAAGCTGTATATGTATTGCATCCATCACTATAAGGCAAGCTGTATATGTATTGCATCCATCACTATAAGGCAAGCTGTATATGTATTGCGTCCATCACTATAAGGCAAGCTGTATATGTATTGCATCCATCACTATAAGGCAAGTTGTATATGTACTGCATCCATCACTATAAGGCAAGTTGTATATGTATTGCAGCCATCACTATAAGGCAAGCTGTATATGTATTGCATCCATCACTATAATGCAAGTTGTATATGTATTGCATCCATCACTATAAGGCAAGCTGTATATGTATTGCATCCATCACTATAAGGCAAGCTGTATATCTATTGCATCCATCACTATAAGGCAAGCAGTATATGTATTGCAGCCATCACTATAAGGCAAGCTGTATATCTATTGCATCCATCACTATAAGGCAAGCAGTATATCTATTACATCCATCACTATAAGGCAAGCAGTATATGTACTGCATCCATCACTACAAGGCAAGCTGTATATGTATTGCATCCATCACTATAAGGCAAGCTGTATATGTATTGCATCCATCACTATAAGGCAAGATGTATATGTATTGCATCCATCCATCACTATAAGGCAAGCTGGATATGTTCTGCATCCATCCATCACTATAAGGCAAGCTGTATATGTATTGCATCCATCACTATAAGGCAAGCTGTATATGTATTGCATCCATCACTGTAAGGCAAGCTGTATCTGTATTGCATCCATCACTATAAGGCAAGCAGTATATGTATTGCATCCATCACTATAAGGCAAGCTGTATATGTATTGCATCCATCACTATAAGGCAAGCTGTATATGTATTGCATCCATCACTATAAGGCAAGCTGTATATGTATTGCATCCATCACTATAAGGCAAGCTGTATATGTACAGCATCCATCCATCACTATAAGGCAAGCTGTATATGTATTGCATCCATCACTATAAGGCAAGTTGTATATGTATTGCATCCATCACTATAAGGCAAGCTGTATATGTATTGCATCCATCACTATAAGGCAAGCAGTATATGTATTGCATCCATCACTATAAGGCAAGCTGTATATGTATTGCATCCATCACTATAAGGCAAGCTGTATATGTATTGCATCCATCACTATAAGGCAAGATGTATATGTATTGCATCCATCCATCACTATAAGGCAAGCTGGATATGTTCTGCATCCATCCATCACTATAAGGCAAGCTGTATATGTATTGCATCCATCACTATAAGGCAAGCTGTATATGTATTGCATCCATCACTGTAAGGCAAGCTGTATCTGTATTGCATCCATCACTATAAGGCAAGCAGTATATGTATTGCATCCATCACTATAAGGCAAGCTGTATATGTATTGCATCCATCACTATAAGGCAAGCTGTATATGTATTGCATCCATCACTATAAGGCAAGCTGTATATGTATTGCATCCATCACTATAAGGCAAGCTGTATATGTACTGCATCCATCCATCACTATAAGGCAAGCTGTATATGTATTGCATCCATCACTATAAGGCAAGTTGTATATGTATTGCATCCATCACTATAAGGCAAGCTGTATATGTATTGCATCCATCACTATAAGGCAAGCAGTATATGTATTGCATCCATCACTATAAGGCAAGCTGTATATGTATTGCATCCATCACTATAAGGCAAGCTGTATATGTATTGCATCCATCACTATAAGGCAAGCTGTATATGTATTGCATCCATCACTATAAGGCAAGCTGTATATGTACTGCATCCATCCATCACTATAAGGCAAGCTGTATATGTATTGCATCCATCACTATAAGGCAAGCTGTATATGTATTGCATCCATCACTATAAGGCAAGCTGTATATGTATTGCATCCATCACTATAAGGCAAGCTGTATCTGTATTGCATCCATCACTATAAGGCAACTATATATGTATTGCATCCATCACTATGCGGGCAAGTTGTATATGTACTGCATCCATCACTATAAGGCAAGTTGTATATGTATTGCAGCCATCACTATAAGGCAAGCTGTATATGTATTGCATCCATCACTATAAGGCAAGTTGTATATGTATTGCATCCATCACTATAAGGCAAGCTGTATATGTATTGCATCCATCCCTATAAGGCAAGCTGTATCTGTATTGCATCCATCACTATAAGGCAAGCAGTATATGTATTGCATCCATCACTATAAGGCAAGATGTATATGTATTGCATCCATCCATCACTATAAGGCAAGCTGCATATGTACTGCATCCATCCATCACTATAAGGCAAGCTGTATATGTATTGCATCCATCACTATAAGGCAAGCTGTATATGTATTGCATCCATCACTATAAGGCAAGCTGTATCTGTATTGCATCCATCACTATAAGGCAAGCAGTATATGTATTGCATCCATCACTATAAGGCAAGCTGTATATGTATTGCATCCATCACTATAAGGCAAGCTGTATATGTATTGCATCCATCACTATAAGGCAAGCTGTATATGTATTGCATCCATCACTATAAGGCAAGATGTATATGTACTGCATCCATCCATCACTATAAGGCAAGCTGTATATGTATTGCATCCATCACTATAAGGCAAGTTGTATATGTATTGCATCCATCACTATAAGGCATGCTGTATATGTATTGCATCCATCACTATAAGGCAAGCAGTATATGTATTGCATCCATCACTATAAGGCAAGCTGTATATGTATTGCATCCATCACTATAAGGCAAGCTGTATATGTATTGCATCCATCACTATAAGGCAAGCTGTATATGTATTGCATCCATCACTATAAGGCAAGCTGTATATGTACTGCATCCATCCATCACTATAAGGCAAGCTGTATATGTATTGCATCCATCACTATAAGGCAAGCTGTATATGTATTGCATCCATCACTATAAGGCAAGCTGTATATTTATTGCATCCATCACTATAAGGCAAGCTGTATATGTATTGCATCCATCACTATAAGGCAAGCTGTATATGTATTGCATCCATCACTATAAGGCAAGTTGTATATGTACTGCATCCATCACTATAAGGCAAGTTGTATATGTATTGCAGCCATCACTATAAGGCAAGCTGTATATGTATTGCATCCATCACTATAAGGCAAGTTGTATATGTATTGCATCCATCACTATAAGGCAAGCTGTATATGTATTGCATCCATCACTATAAGGCAAGCTGTATATCTATTGCATCCATCACTATAAGGCAAGCAGTATATGTATCGCAGCCATCACTATAAGGCAAGCTGTATATCTATTGCATCCATCACTATAAGGCAAGCAGTATATCTATTACATCCATCACTATAAGGCAAGCAGTATATGTATTGCATCCATCACTATAATGCAAGCTGTATATGTACTGCATCCATCCATCACTATAAGGCAAGCTGTATATGTATTGCATCCATCACTATAAGGCAAGCTGTATATGTATTGCATCCATCACTATAAGGCAAGCTGTATATGTATTGCATCCATCACTATAAGGCAAGCAGTATATCTATTGCATCCATCACTATAAGGCAAGCTGTATATCTATTGCATCCATCACTATAAGGCAAGCAGTATATCTATTGCATCCATCACTATAAGGCAAGTTGTATATGTATTGCAGCCATCACTATAAGGCAAGCTGTATATGTATTGCATCCATCACTATAAGGCAAGTTGTATATGTATTGCATCCATCACTATAAGGCAAGCTGTATATGTATTGCATCCATCACTATAAGGCAAGCAGTATATCTATTGCATCCATCACTATAAGGCAAGTTGTATATGCATTGCAGCCATCACTATAAGGCAAGCTGTATATGTATTGCATCCATCACTATAAGGCAAGTTGTATATGTATTGCATCCATCACTATAAGGCAAGCTGTATATGTATTGCATCCATCACTATAAGGCAAGCAGTATATGTATTGCATCCATCACTATAAGGCAAGCTGTATATGTATTGCATCCATCACTATAAGCTGTATATGTATTGCATCCATCACTATAAGGCAAGCTGTATATGTATTGCATCCATCACTATAAGGCAAGCTGTATATGTACTGCATCCATCCATCACTATAAGGCAAGCTGTATATGTATTGCATCCATCACTATAAGGCAAGCTGTATATGTATTGCATCCATCACTATAAGGCAAGCTGTATATGTATTGCATCCATCACTATAAGGCAAGCTGTATATGTATTGCATCCATCACTATAAGGCAAGCTGTATATGTATTGCATCCATCACTATAAGGCAAGCTGTATATGTTATTGCATCCATCACTATAAGGCAAGCTGTATATGTATTGCATCCATCACTATAAGGCAAGCTGTATATGTATTTCATCCATCACTATTAGGCAAGCTGTATATGTATTGCATCCATCACAATAAGGCAAGCTGTATATGTATTGCATCCATCACTATAAGGCAAGCTGTATATGTATTGCATCCATCACTATAAGGCAAGTTGTATATGTACTGCATCCATCACTATAAGGCAAGTTGTATATGTACTGCAGCCATCACAAAAAGGCAAGCTGGATATGTATTTCATCCATCACTATTAGGCAAGCTGTATATATATTGCATCCATCACAATAAGGCAAGCTGTATATGTATTGCATCCATCACTACAAGGCAAGCTGTATATGTATTGCATCCATCACTATAAGGCAAGTTGTATATGTACTGCATACATAACTATAAGGCAAGTTGTATATGTACTGCATCCATCACTACAAGGCAATCTGTATATGTATTGCATCCATCACTATAAGGCAAGCTGTATATGTATTGCATCCATCACTATAAGGCAAGATGTATATGTATTGCATCCATCCATCACTATAAGGCAAGCTGGATATGTTCTGCATCCATCCATCACTATAAGGCAAGCTGTATATGTATTGCATCCATCACTAAAAGGCAAGCTGTATATGTATTGCATCCATCACTATAAGGCAAGCTGTATCTGTATTGCATCCATCACTATAAGGCAAGCAGTATATGTATTGCATCCATCACTATAAGGCAAGCTGTATATGTATTGCATCCATCACTATAAGGCAAGCTGTATATGTATTGCATCCATCACTATAAGGCAAGCTGTATATGTATTGCATCCATCACTATAAGGCAAGCTGTATATGTACTGCATCCATCCATCACTATAAGGCAAGCTGTATATGTATTGCATCCATCACTATAAGGCAAGTTGTATATGTATTGCATCCATCACTATAAGGCAAGCTGTATATGTATTGCATCCATCACTATAAGGCAAGCAGTATATGTATTGCATCCATCACTATAAGGCAAGCTGTATATGTATTGCATCCATCACTATAAGGCAAGCTGTATATGTATTGCATCCATCACTATAAGGCAAGCTGTATATGTATTGCATCCATCACTATAAGGCAAGCTGTATATGTACTGCATCCATCCATCACTATAAGGCAAGCTGTATATGTATTGCATCCATCACTATAAGGCAAGCTGTATATGTATTGCATCCATCACTATAAGGCAAGCTGTATATGTATTGCATCCATCACTATAAGGCAAGCTGTATCTGTATTGCATCCATCACTATAAGGCAAGCTGTATATGTATTGCATCCATCACTATGCGGGCAAGTTGTATATGTACTGCATCCATCACTATAAGGCAAGCTGTATATGTATTGCATCCATCACTATAAGGCAAGCTGTATATGTATTGCATCCATCACTATAAGGCAAGCTGTATATGTATTGCATCCATCACTAAAAGGCAAGCTGTATATGTACTGCATCCATCCATCACTATAAGGCAAGCTGTATATGTATTGCATCCATCACTATAAGGCAAGTTGTATATGTATTGCATCCATCACTATAAGGCAAGCTGTATATGTATTGCATCCATCACTATAAGGCAAGCAGTATATGTATTGCATCCATCACTATAAGGCAAGCTGTATATGTATTGCATCCATCACTATAAGGCAAGCTGTATATGTATTGCATCCATCACTATAAGGCAAGATGTATATGTATTGCATCCATCCATCACTATAAGGCAAGCTGGATATGTTCTGCATCCATCCATCACTATAAGGCAAGCTGTATATGTATTGCATCCATCACTATAAGGCAAGCTGTATATGTATTGCATCCATCACTGTAAGGCAAGCTGTATCTGTATTGCATCCATCACTATAAGGCAAGCAGTATATGTATTGCATCCATCACTATAAGGCAAGCTGTATATGTATTGCATCCATCACTATAAGGCAAGCTGTATATGTATTGCATCCATCACTATAAGGCAAGCTGTATATGTATTGCATCCATCACTATAAGGCAAGCTGTATATGTACTGCATCCATCCATCACTATAAGGCAAGCTGTATATGTATTGCATCCATCACTATAAGGCAAGTTGTATATGTATTGCATCCATCACTATAAGGCAAGCTGTATATGTATTGCATCCATCACTATAAGGCAAGCAGTATATGTATTGCATCCATCACTATAAGGCAAGCTGTATATGTATTGCATCCATCACTATAAGGCAAGCTGTATATGTATTGCATCCATCACTATAAGGCAAGCTGTATATGTATTGCATCCATCACTATAAGGCAAGCTGTATATGTACTGCATCCATCCATCACTATAAGGCAAGCTGTATATGTATTGCATCCATCACTATAAGGCAAGCTGTATATGTATTGCATCCATCACTATAAGGCAAGCTGTATATGTATTGCATCCATCACTATAAGGCAAGCTGTATCTGTATTGCATCCATCACTATAAGGCAACTGTATATGTATTGCATCCATCACTATGAGGGCAAGTTGTATATGTACTGCATCCATCACTATAAGGCAAGTTGTATATGTATTGCAGCCATCACTATAAGGCAAGCTGTATATGTATTGCATCCATCACTATAAGGCAAGTTGTATATGTATTGCATCCATCACTATAAGGCAAGCTGTATATGTATTGCATCCATCCCTATAAGGCAAGCTGTATCTGTATTGCATCCATCACTATAAGGCAAGCAGTATATGTATTGCATCCATCACTATAAGGCAAGATGTATATGTATTGCATCCATCCATCACTATAAGGCAAGCTGCATATGTACTGCATCCATCCATCACTATAAGGCAAGCTGTATATGTATTGCATCCATCACTATAAGGCAAGCTGTATATGTATTGCATCCATCACTATAAGGCAAGCTGTATCTGTATTGCATCCATCACTATAAGGCAAGCAGTATATGTATTGCATCCATCACTATAAGGCAAGCTGTATATGTATTGCATCCATCACTATAAGGCAAGCTGTATATGTATTGCATCCATCACTATAAGGCAAGCTGTATATGTATTGCATCCATCACTATAAGGCAAGATGTATATGTACTGCATCCATCCATCACTATAAGGCAAGCTGTATATGTATTGCATCCATCACTATAAGGCAAGTTGTATATGTATTGCATCCATCACTATAAGGCATGCTGTATATGTATTGCATCCATCACTATCAGGCAAGCAGTATATGTATTGCATCCATCACTATAAGGCAAGCTGTATATGTATTGCATCCATCACTATAAGGCAAGCTGTATATGTATTGCATCCATCACTATAAGGAAAGCTGTATATGTATTGCATCCATCACTATAAGGCAAGCTGTATATGTACTGCATCCATCCATCACTATAAGGCAAGCTGTATATGTATTGCATCCATCACTATAAGGCAAGCTGTATATGTATTGCATCCATCACTATAAGGCAAGCTGTATATGTATTGCATCCATCACTATAAGGCAAGCTGTATATGTATTGCATCCATCACTATAAGGCAAGCTGTATATGTATTGCATCCATCACTATAAGGCAAGTTGTATATGTACTGCATCCATCACTATAAGGCAAGTTGTATATGTATTGCAGCCATCACTATAAGGCAAGCTGTATATGTATTGCATCCATCACTATAAGGCAAGTTGTATATGTATTGCATCCATCACTATAAGGCAAGCTGTATATGTATTGCATCCATCACTATAAGGCAAGCTGTATATCTATTGCATCCATCACTATAAGGCAAGCAGTATATGTATTGCAGCCATCACTATAAGGCAAGCTGTATATCTATTGCATCCATCACTATAAGGCAAGCAGTATATCTATTACATCCATCACTATAAGGCAAGCAGTATATGTATTGCATCCATCACTATAAGGCAAGCTGTATATGTACTGCATCCATCCATCACTATAAGGCAAGCTGTATATGTATTGCATCCATCACTATAAGGCAAGCTGTATATGTATTGCATCCATCACTATAAGGCAAGCTGTATATGTATTGCATCCATCACTATAAGGCAAGCAGTATATCTATTGCATCCATCACTATAAGGCAAGCTGTATATCTATTGCATCCATCACTATAAGGCAAGCAGTATATCTATTGCATCCATCACTATAAGGCAAGTTGTATATGTATTGCAGCCATCACTATAAGGCAAGCTGTATATGTATTGCATCCATCACTATAAGGCAAATTGTATATGTATTGCATCCATCACTATAAGGCAAGCTGTATATGTATTGCATCCATCACTATAAGGCAAGCAGTATATCTATTGCATCCATCACTATAAGGCAAGTTGTATATGCATTGCAGCCATCACTATAAGGCAAGCTGTATATGTATTGCATCCATCACTATAAGGCAAGTTGTATATGTATTGCATCCATCACTATAAGGCAAGCTGTATATGTATTGCATCCATCACTATAAGGCAAGCAGTATATGTATTGCATCCATCACTATAAGGCAAGCTGTATATGTATTGCATCCATCACTATAAGCTGTATATGTATTGCATCCATCACTATAAGGCAAGCTGTATATGTATTGCATCCATCACTATAAGGCAAGCTGTATATGTACTGCATCCATCCATCACTATAAGGCAAGCTGTATATGTATTGCATCCATCACTATAAGGCAAGCTGTATATGTATTGCATCCATCACTATAAGGCAAGCTGTATATGTATTGCATCCATCACTATAAGGCAAGCTGTATATGTATTGCATCCATCACTATAAGGCAAGCTGTATATGTTATTGCATCCATCACTATAAGGCAAGCTGTATATGTATTGCATCCATCACTATAAGGCAAGCTGTATATGTATTTCATCCATCACTATTAGGCAAGCTGTATATGTATTGCATCCATCACAATAAGGCAAGCTGTATATGTATTGCATCCATCACTATAAGGCAAGCTGTATATGTATTGCATCCATCACTATAAGGCAAGTTGTATATGTACTGCATCCATCACTATAAGGCAAGTTGTATATGTACTGCAGCCATCACAAAAAGGCAAGCTGTATATGTATTTCATCCATCACTATTAGGCAAGCTGTATATATATTGCATCCATCACAATAAGGCAAGCTGTATATGTATTGCATCCATCACTACAAGGCAAGCTGTATATGTATTGCATCCATCACTATAAGGCAAGTTGTATATGTACTGCATACATAACTATAAGGCAAGTTGTATATGTACTGCATCCATCACTACAAGGCAATCTGTATATGTATTGCATCCATCACTATAAGGCAAGCTGTATATGTATTGCATCCATCACTATAAGGCAAGATGTATATGTATTGCATCCATCCATCACTATAAGGCAAGCTGGATATGTTCTGCATCCATCCATCACTATAAGGCAAGCTGTATATGTATTGCATCCATCACTAAAATGCAAGCTGTATATGTATTGCATCCATCACTATAAGGCAAGCTGTATCTGTATTGCATCCATCACTATAAGGCAAGCAGTATATGTATTGCATCCATCACTATAAGGCAAGCTGTATATGTATTGCATCCATCACTATAAGGCAAGCTGTATATGTATTGCATCCATCACTATAAGGCAAGCTGTATATGTATTGCATCCATCACTATAAGGCAAGCTGTATATGTACTGCATCCATCCATCACTATAAGGCAAGCTGTATATGTATTGCATCCATCACTATAAGGCAAGTTGTATATGTATTGCATCCATCACTATAAGGCAAGCTGTATATGTATTGCATCCATCACTATAAGGCAAGCAGTATATGTATTGCATCCATCACTATAAGGCAAGCTGTATATGTATTGCATCCATCACTATAAGGCAAGCTGTATATGTATTGCATCCATCACTATAAGGCAAGCTGTATATGTATTGCATCCATCACTATAAGGCAAGCTGTATATGTACTGCATCCATCCATCACTATAAGGCAAGCTGTATATGTATTGCATCCATCACTATAAGGCAAGCTGTATATGTATTGCATCCATCACTATAAGGCAAGCTGTATATGTATTGCATCCATCACTATAAGGCAAGCTGTATCTGTATTGCATCCATCACTATAAGGCAAGCTGTATATGTATTGCATCCATCACTATGCGGGCAAGTTGTATATGTACTGCATCCATCACTATAAGGCAAGTTGTATATGTATTGCAGCCATCACTATAAGGCAAGCTGTATATGTATTGCATCCATCACTATAAGGCAAGTTGTATATGTATTGCATCCATCACTATAAGGCAAGCTGTATATGTATTGCATCCATCCCTATAAGGCAAGCTGTATCTGTATTGCATCCATCACTATAAGGCAAGCAGTATATGTATTGCATCCATCACTATAAGGCAAGATGTATATGTATTGCATCCATCCATCACTATAAGGCAAGCTGCATATGTACTGCATCCATCCATCACTATAAGGCAAGCTGTATATGTATTGCATCCATCACTATAAGGCAAGCTGTATATGTATTGCATCCATCACTATAAGGCAAGCTGTATCTGTATTGCATCCATCACTATAAGGCAAGCAGTATATGTATTGCATCCATCACTATAAGGCAAGCTGTATATGTATTGCATCCATCACTATAAGGCAAGCTGTATATGTATTGCATCCATCACTATAAGGCAAGCTGTATATGTATTGCATCCATCACTATTAGGCAAGCTGTATATATATTGCATCCATCACAATAAGGCAAGCTGTATATGTATTGCATCCATCACTACAAGGCAAGCTGTATATGTATTGCATCCATCACTATAAGGCAAGTTGTATATGTACTGCATACATATTTATAAGGCAAGTTGTATATGTACTGCATCCATCACTACAAGGCAATCTGTATATGTATTGCATCCATCACTATAAGGCAAGCTGTATATGTATTGCATCCATCACTATAAGGCAAGATGTATATGTATTGCATCCATCCATCACTATAAGGCAAGCTGGATATATTCTGCATCCATCCATCACTATAAGGCAAGCTGTATATGTATTGCATCCATCACTAAAAGGCAAGCTGTATATGTATTGCATCCATCACTATAAGGCAAGCTGTATCTGTATTGCATCCATCACTATAAGGCAAGCAGTATATGTATTGCATCCATCACTATAAGGCAAGCTGTATATGTATTGCATCCATCACTATAAGGCAAGCTGTATATGTATTGCATCCATCACTATAAGGCAAGCTGTATATGTATTGCATCCATCACTATAAGGCAAGCTGTATATGTACTGCATCCATCCATCACTATAAGGCAAGCTGTATATGTATTGCATCCATCACTATAAGGCAAGTTGTATATGTATTGCATCCATCACTATAAGGCAAGCTGTATATGTATTGCATCCATCACTATAAGGCAAGCAGTATATGTATTGCATCCATCACTATAAGGCAAGCTGTATATGTATTGCATCCATCACTATAAGGCAAGCTGTATATGTATTGCATCCATCACTATAAGGCAAGCTGTATATGTATTGCATCCATCACTATAAGGCAAGCTGTATATGTACTGCATCCATCCATCACTATAAGGCAAGCTGTATATGTATTGCATCCATCACTATAAGGCAAGCTGTATATGTATTGCATCCATCACTATAAGGCAAGCTGTATATGTATTGCATCCATCACTATAAGGCAAGCTGTATCTGTATTGCATCCATCACTATAAGGCAAGCTGTATATGTATTGCATCCATCACTATGCGGGCAAGTTGTATATGTACTGCATCCATCACTATAAGGCAAGTTGTATATGTATTGCAGCCATCACTATAAGGCAAGCTGTATATGTATTGCATCCATCACTATAAGGCAAGTTGTATATGTATTGCATCCATCACTATAAGGCAAGCTGTATATGTATTGCATCCATCACTATAAGGCAAGCTGTATCTGTATTGCATCCATCACTATAAGGCAAGCAGTATATGTATTGCATCCATCACTATAAGGCAAGATGTATATGTATTGCATCCATCCATCACTATAAGGCAAGCTGCATATGTACTGCATCCATCCATCACTATAAGGCAAGCTGTATATGTATTGCATCCATC
Organism: Unio delphinus; assembly: GCA_029339505.1. Classification (NCBI taxonomy): domain Eukaryota; kingdom Metazoa; phylum Mollusca; class Bivalvia; order Unionida; family Unionidae; genus Unio; species Unio delphinus. Next base: position 23,030,905 of record JAQISU010000008.1, read on the forward strand.
ACTATAAGGCAAGCTGTATATGTATTGCATCCATCACTATAAGGCAAGCTGTATCTGTATTGCATCCATCACTATAAGGCAAGCAGTATATGTATTGCATCCATCACTATAAGGCAAGCTGTATATGTATTGCATCCATCACTATAAGGCAAGCTGTATATGTATTGCATCCATCACTATAAGGCAAGCTGTATATGTATTGCATCCATCCCTATAAGGCAAGATGTATATGTACTGCATCCATCCATCACTATAAGGCAAGCTGTATATGTATTGCATCCATCACTATAAGGCAAGTTGTATATGTATTGCATCCATCACTATAAGGCATGCTGTATATGTATTGCATCCATCACTATAAGGCAAGCAGTATATGTATTGCATCCATCACTATAAGGCAAGCTGTATATGTATTGCATCCATCACTATAAGGCAAGCTGTATATGTATTGCATCCATCACTATAAGGCAAGCTGTATATGTATTGCATCCATCACTATAAGGCAAGCTGTATATGTACTGCATCCATCCATCACTATAAGGCAAGCTGTATATGTATTGCATCCATCACTATAAGGCAAGCTGTATATGTATTGCATCCATCACTATAAGGCAAGCTGTATATGTATTGCATCCATCACTATAAGGCAAGCTGTATATGTATTGCATCCATCACTATAAGGCAAGCTGTATATGTATTGCATCCATCACTATAAGGCAAGTTGTATATGTACTGCATCCATCACTATAAGGCAAGTTGTATATGTATTGCAGCCATCACTATAAGGCAAGCTGTATATGTATTGCATCCATCACTATAAGGCAAGTTGTATATGTATTGCATCCATCACTATAAGGCAAGCTGTATATGTATTGCATCCATCACTATAAGGCAAGCAGTATATGTATTGCATCCATCACTATAAGGCAAGCTGTATATCTATTGCATCTATCACTATAAGGCAAGCAGTATATGTATTGCATCCATCACTACAAGGCAAGCTGTATATCTATTGCATCCATCACTATAAGGCAAGCAGTATATCTATTGCATCCATCACTATAAGGCAAGCAGTATATGTATTGCATCCATCACTATAAGGCAAGCTGTATATGTACTGCATCCATCACTATAAGGCAAGCTGTATCTGTATTGCATCCATCACTATAAGGCAAGCTGTATATGTATTGCATCCATCACTATAAGGCAAGCTGTATCTGTATTGCATCCATCACTATAAGGCAAGCAGTATATGTATTGCATCCATCACTATAAGGCAAGCTGTATATGTATTGCATCCATCACTATAAGGCAAGCTGTATATGTATTGCATCCATCACTATAAGGCAAGCTGTATATGTATTGCATCCATCACTATAAGTCAAGCTGTATATGTACTGCATCCATCCATCACTATAAGGCAAGCTGTATATGTATTGCATCCATCACTATAAGGCAAGCTGTATATGTATTGCATCCATCACCATAAGGCAAGCTGTATATGTATTGCATCCATCACTATAAGGCAAGCTGTATATGTATTGCATCCATCACTATAAGGCAAGCTGTATATGTATTGCATCCATCACTATAAGGCAAGTTGTATATGTACTGCATCCATCACTATAAGGCAAGTTGTATATGTATTGCAGCCATCACTATAAGGCAAGCTGTATATGTATTGCATCCATCACTATAAGGCAAGTTGTATATGTATTGCATCCATCACTATAAGGCAAGCTGTATATGTATTGCATCCATCACTATAAGGCAAGCAGTATATGTACTGCATCCATCACTATAAGGCAAGCTGTATATCTATTGCATCCATCACTATAAGGCAAGCAGTATATGTATTGCAGCCATCACTATAAGGCAAGCTGTATATCTATTGCATCCATCACTATAAGGCAAGCAGTATATCTATTACATCCATCACTATAAGGCAAGCAGTATATGTATTGCATCCATCACTATAAGGCAAGCTGTATATGTACTGCATCCATCCATCACTATAAGGCAAGCTGTATATGTATTGCATCCATCACTATAAGGCAAGCTGTATATGTATTGCATCCATCACTATAAGGCAAGCTGTATATGTATTGCATCCATCACTATAAGGCAAGCAGTATATCTATTGCATCCATCACTATAAGGCAAGATGTATATCTATTGCATCCATCACTATAAGGCAAGCAGTATATCTATTGCATCCATCACTATAAGGCAAGTTGTATATGTATTGCAGCCATCACTATAAGGCAAGCTGTATATGTATTGCATCCATCACTATAAGGCAAGTTGTATATGTATTGCATCCATCACTATAAGGCAAGCTGTATATGTATTGCATCCATCACTATAAGGCAAGCAGTATATCTATTGCATCCATCACTATAAGGCAAGTTGTATATGCATTGCAGCCATCACTATAAGGCAAGCTGTATATGTATTGCATCCATCACTATAAGGCAAGTTGTCAATGTATTGCATCCATCACTATAAGGCAATCTGTATATGTATTGCATCCATCACTATAAGGCAAGCAGTATATGTATTGCATCCATCACTATAAGGCAAGTTGTATATGTATTGCATCCATCACTATAAGGCAAGCTGTATATGTATTGCATCCATCACTATAAGGCAAGCAGTATATGTATTGCATCCATCACTATAAGGCAAGCTGTATATGTATTGCATCCATCACTATAAGCTGTATATGTATTGCATCCATCACTATAAGGCAAGCTGTATATGTATTGCATCCATCACTATAAGGCAAGCTGTATATGTACTGCATCCATCCATCACTATAAGGCAAGCTGTATATGTATTGCATCCATCACTATAAGGCAAGCTGTATATGTATTGCATCCATCACTATAAGGCAAGCTGTATATGTATTGCATCCATCACTATAAGGCAAGCTGTATATGTATTGCATCCATCACTATAAGGCAAGCTGTATATGTATTGCATCCATCACTATAAGGCAAGCTGTATATGTATTGCATCCATCACTATAAGGCAAGTTGTATATGTACTGCATCCATCACTATAAGGCAAGTTGTATATGTATTGCAGCCATCACTATAAGGCAAGCTGTATATGTATTGCATCCATCACTATAAGGCAAGTTGTATATGTATTGCATCCATCACTATAAGGCAAGCTGTATATGTATTGCATCCATCACTATAAGGCAAGCAGTATATGTATTGCATCCATCACTATAAGGCAAGCAGTATATCTATTGCATCCATCACTATAAGGCAAGCAGTATATGTATTGCAGCCATCACTATAAGGCAAGCTGTATATCTATTGCATCCATCACTATAATGCAAGCAGTATATCTATTGCATCCATCACTATAAGGCAAGCAGTATATGTATTGCATCCATCACTATAAGGCAAGCTGTATATGTACTGCATCCATCACTATAAGGCAAGCTGTATCTGTATTGCATCCATCACTATAAGGCAAGCTGTATATGTATTGCATCCATCACTATAAGGCAAGCTGTATCTGTATTGCATCCATCACTATAAGGCAAGCAGTATATGTATTGCATCCATCACTATAAGGCAAGCTGTATATGTATTGCATCCATCACTATAAGGCAAGCTGTATATGTATTGCATCCATCACTATAAGGCAAGCTGTATATGTATTGCATCCATCACTATAAGGCAAGCTGTATATGTACTGCATCCATCCATCACTATAAGGCAAGCTGTATATGTATTGCATCCATCACTATAAGGCAAGTTGTATATGTATTGCATCCATCACTATAAGGCAAGCTGTATATGTATTGCATCCATCACTATAAGGCAAGCAGTATATGTATTGCATCCATCACTATAAGGCAAGCTGTATATGTATTGCATCCATCACTATAAGGCAAGCTGTATATGTATTGCATCCATCACTATAAGGCAAGCTGTATATGCATTGCATCCATCACTATAAGGCAAGCTGTATATGTACTGTATCCATCCATCACTATAATGCAAGCTGTATATGTATTGCATCCATCACTATAAGGCAAGCTGTATATGTATTGCATCCATCACTATAAGGCAAGCTGTATATGTATTGCATCCATCACTATAAGGCAAGCTGTATATGTATTGCATCCATCACTATAAGGCAAGCTGTATATGTATTGCATCCATCACTATAAGGCAAGTTGTATATGTACTGCATCCATCACTATAAGGCAAGTTGTATATGTATTGCAGCCATCACTATAAGGCAAGCTGTATATGTATTGCATCCATCACTATAAGGCAAGTTGTATATGTATTGCATCCATCACTATAAGGCAAGCTGTTTATGTATTGCATCGATCACTATAAGGCAAGCAGTATATGTATTGCATCCATCACTATAAGGCAAGCTGTATATCTATTGCATCCGTCACTATAAGGCAAGCAGTATATGTATTGCAGCCATCACTATAAGGCAAGCTGTATATCTATTGCATCCATCACTATAAGGCAAGCAGTATATCTATTGCATCCATCACTATAAGGCAAGCAGTATATGTATTGCATCCATCACTATAAGGCAAGCTGTATATGTACTGCATCCATCCATCACTATAAGGCAACCTGTATATGTATTGCATCCATCACTATAAGGCAAGCTGTATATGTATTGCATCCATCACTATAAGGCAAGCTGTATATCTATTGCATCCATCACTATAAGGCAAGCAGTATATCTATTGCATCCATCACTATAAGGCAAGCTGTATATCTATTGCATCCATCACTATAAGGCAAGCAGTATATCTATTGCATCCATCACTATAAGGCAAGTTGTATATGTATTGCAGCCATCACTATAAGGCAAGCTGTATATGTATTGCATCCATCACTATAAGGCAAGTTGTATATGTATTGCACCCATCACTATAAGGCAAGCTGCATATGTATTGCATCCATCACTATAAGGCAAGCAGTATATCTATTGCATCCATCACTATAAGGCAAGTTGTATATGTATTGCAGCCATCACTATAAGGCAAGCTGTATATGTATTGCATCCATCACTATAAGGCAAGTTGTATATGTATTGCATCCATCACTATAAGGCAAGCTGTATATGTATTGCATCCATCACTATAAGGCAAGCAGTATATGTATTGCATCTTGCATCCATCACTATAAGGCAAGCTGTATATGTATTGCATCCATCACTATAAGGCAAGCAGTATATGTATTGCATCCATCACTATAAGGCAAGCTGTATATGTATTGCATCCATCACTATAAGGCAAGTTGTATATGTATTGCATCCATCACTATAAGGCAAGCTGTATATGTATTGCATCCATCACTATAAGGCAAGCAGTATATGTATTGCATCCATCACTATAAGGCAAGCTGTATATGTATTGCATCCATCACTATAAGGCAAGCAGTATATCTATTGCATCCATCACTTTAAGGCAAGCTGTATATGTATTGCATCCATCACTATAAGGCAAGTTGTATATGTATTGCATCCATCACTATAAGGCAAGCAGTATATGTATTGCATCAATCACTATAAGGCAAGCAGTATATGTATTGCATCAATCACTATAAGGCAAGCAGTATATCTATTGCATCCATCACTATAAGGCAAGCTGTATATGTATTGCAGCCATCACTATAAGACAAGCTGTATATCTATTGCATCCATCACTATAAGGCAAGCAGTATATCTATTGCATCCATCACTATAAGGCAAGCAGTATATGTATTGCATCCATCACTATAAGGCAAGCTGTATATGTACTGCATCCATCACTATAAGGCAAGCTGTATCTGTATTGCATCCATCACTATAAGGCAAGCTGTATATGTATTGCATCCATCACTATAAGGCAAGCTGTATCTGTATTGCATCCATCACTATAAGGCAAGCAGTATATGTATTGCATCCATCACTATAAGGCAAGCTGTATATGTATTGCATCCATCACTATAAGGCAAGCTGTATATGTATTGCATCCATCACTATAAGGCAAGCTGTATATGTATTGCATCCATCACTATAAGGCAAGCTGTATATGTATTGCATCCATCACTATAAGGCAAGCAGTATATGTATTGCATCCATCACTATAAGGCAAGCTGTATATGTATTGCATCCATCACTATAAGGCAAGCTGTATATGTATTGCATCCATCACTATAAGGCAAGCTGTATATGTATTGCATCCATCACTATAAGGCAAGCTGTATATGTACTGCATCCATCCATCACTATAAGGCAAGCTGTATATGTATTGCATCCATCACTATAAGGCAAGCTGTATATGTATTGCATCCATCACTATAAGGCAAGCTGTATATGTATTGCATCCATCACTATAAGGCAAGCTGTACATGTATTGCATCCATCACTATAAGGCAAGCTGTATATGTATTGCATCCATCACTATAAGGCAAGTTGTATATGTACAGCATCCATCACTATAAGGCAAGTTGTATATGTATTGCAGCCATCACTATAAGGCAAGCTGTATATGTATTGCATCCATCACTATAAGGCAAGTTGTATATGTATTGCATCCATCACTATAAGGCAAGCTGTTTATGTATTGCATCCATCACTATAAGGCAAGCAGTATATGTATTGCATCCATCACTATAAGGCAAGCTGTATATCTATTGCATCCGTCACTATAAGGCAAGCAGTATATGTATTGCAGCCATCACTATAAGGCAAGCTGTATATCTATTGCATCCATCACTATAAGGCAAGCAGTATATCTATTGCATCCATCACTATAAGGCAAGCAGTATATGTATTGCATCCATCACTATAAGGCAAGCTGTATATGTACTGCATCCATCCATCACTATAAGGCAAGCTGTATATGTATTGCATCCATCACTATAAGGCAAGCTGTATATGTATTGCATCCATCACTATAAGGCAAGCTGTATATGTATTGCATCCATCACTATAAGGCAAGCAGTATATCTATTGCATCCATCACTATAAGGCAAGCTGTATATCTATTGCATCCATCACTATAAGGCAAGCAGTATATCTATTGCATCCATCACTATAAGGCAAGCAGTATATCTATTGGATCCATCACTATAAGGCAAGCTGTATATGTATTGCATCCATCACTATAAGGCAAGTTGTATATGTATTGCATCCATCACTATAAGGCAAGCTGTATATGTATTGCATCCATCACTATAATGCAAGCAGTATATCTATTGCATCCATCACTATAAGGCAAGGTGTATATGTATTGCAGCCATCACTACAAGGCAAGCTGTATATGTATTGCATCCATCACTATAAGGCAAGTTGTATATGTATTGCATCCATCACTATAAGGCAAGCTGTATATGTATTGCATCCATCACTATAAGGCAAGCAGTATATGTATTGCATCCATCACTATAAGGCAAGTTGTATATGTATTGCATCCATCACTATAAGGCAAGCTGTATATGTATTGCATCCATCACTATAAGGCAAGCAGTATATGTATTGCATCCATCACTATAAGGCAAGCTGTATATGTATTGCATCCATCACTATAAGGCAAGCTGTATATGTATTGCATCCATCACTATAAGGCAAGCTGTATATGTATTGCATCCATCACTATAAGGCAAGCAGTATATGTATTGCATCCATCACTATAAGGCAAGCTGTATATGTATTGCATCCATCACTATAAGGCAAGCAGTATATCTATTGCATCCATCACTTTAAGGCAAGCTGTATATGTATTGCATCCATCACTATAAGGCAAGTTGTATATGTATTGCATCCATCACTATAATGCAAGCAGTATATGTATTGCATCCATCACTATAAGGCAAGCAGTATATGTATTGCATCCATCACTATAAGGCAAGCAGTATATCTATTGCATCCATCACTATAAGGCAAGTTGTATATGTATTGCAGCCATCACTATAAGGCAAGCTGTATATGTATTGCATCCATCACTATAAGGCAAGCAGTATATGTATTGCATCCATCACTATAAGGCAAGCAGTATATGTATTGCATCCATCACTATAAGGCAAGCAGTATATGTATTGCATCCATCACTATAAGGCAAGCAGTATATGTATTGCATCCATCACTATAAGGCAAGCTCTATATGTATTGCATCCATCACTATAAGGCAAGCTGTATATGTATTGCATCCATCACTATAAGGCAAGCAGTATATGTATTGCATCCATCACTATAAGGCAAGTTGTATATGTATTGCATCCATCACTATAAGGCAAGCTGTATATGTATTGCATCCATCACTATAAGGCAAGCAGTATATGTATTGCATCCATCACTATAAGGCAAGCTGTATATGTATTGCATCCATCACTATAAGGCAAGTTGTATATGTATTGCATCCATCACTATAAGGCAAGCTGTATATGTATTGCATCCATCACTATAAGGCAAGCTGTATATGTATTGCATCCATCACTATAAGGCAAGCAGTATATCTATTGCATCCATCACTTTAAGGCAAGCTGTATATGTATTGCATCCATCACTATAAGGCAAGTTGTATAAGTATTGCATCCATCACTATAAGGCAAGCAGTATATGTATTGCATCAATCACTATAAGGCAAGCAGTATATGTATTGCATCCATCACTATAAGGCAAGCAGTATATCTATTGCATCCATCACTATAAGGCAAGCTGTATATGTATTGCAGCCATCACTATAAGGCAAGCTGTATATCTATTGCATCCATCACTATAAGGCAAGCAGTATATCTATTGCATCCATCACTATAAGGCAAGCAGTATAATAGATGTATTGCATCCATCACTATAAGGCAAGCTGTATATGTACTGCATCCATCACTATAAGGCAAGCTGTATCTGTATTGCATCCATCACTATAAGGCAAGCTGTATATGTATTGCATCCATCACTATAAGGCAAGCTGTATCTGTATTGCATCCATCACTATAAGGCAAGCAGTATATGTATTGCATCCATCACTATAAGGCAAGCTGTATATGTATTGCATCCATCACTATAAGGCAAGCTGTATATGTATTGCATCCATCACTATAAGGCAAGCTGTATATGTATTGCATCCATCACTATAAGGCAAGCTGTATATGTACTGCATCCATCCATCACTATAAGGCAAGCTGTATATGTATTGCATCCATCACTATAAGGCAAGTTGTATATGTATTGCATCCATCACTATAAGGCAAGCTGTATATGTATTGCATCCATCATTATAACGCAAGCAGTATATGTATTGCATCCATCACTCTAAGGCAAGCTGTATATGTATTGCATCCATCACTATAAGGCAAGCTGTATATGTATTGCATCCATCACTATAAGGCAAGCTGTATATGTATTGCATCCATCACTATAAGGCAAGCTGTATATGTACTGCATCCATCCATCACTATAAGGCAAGCTGTATATGTATTGCATCCATCACTATAAGGCAAGCTGTATATGTATTGCATCCATCACTATAAGGCAAGCTGTATATGTATTGCATCCATCACTATAAGGCAAGCTGTATATGTATTGCATCCATCACTATAAGGCAAGTTGTATATGTATTGCATCCATCACTATAAGGCAAGTTGTATATGTACTGCATCCATCACTATAAGGCAAGTTGTATATGTATTGCAGCCATCACTATAAGGCAAGCTGTATATTTATTGCATCCATCACTATAAGGCAAGTTGTATATGTATTGCATCCATCACTATAAGGCAAGCTGTTTATGTATTGCATCCATCACTATAAGGCAAGCAGTATATGTATTGCATCCATCACTATAAGGCAAGCTGTATATCTATTGCATCCGTCACTATAAGGCAAGCAGTATATGTATTGCAGCCATCACTATAAGGCAAGCTGTATATCTATTGCATCCATCACTATAAGGCAAGCAGTATATATATTGCATCCATCACTATAAGGCAAGCAGTATATGTATTGCATCCATCACTATAAGGCAAGCTGTATATGTACTGCATCCATCCATCACTATAAGGCAAGCTGTATATGTATTGCATCCATCACTATAAGGCAAGCTGTATATGTATTGCATCCATCACTATAAGGCAAGCTGTATATGTATTGCATCCATCACTATAAGGCAAGCAGCATATCTATTGCATCCATCACTATAAGGCAAGCTGTATATCTATTGCATCCATCACTATAAGGCAAGCAGTACATCTATTGCATCCATCACTATAAGGCAAGCAGTATATCTATTGCATCCATCACTATAAGGCAAGCTGTATATGTATTGCATCCATCACTATAAGGCAAGTTGTATATGTATTGCATCCATCACTATAAGGCAAGCTGTATATGTATTGCATCCATCACTATAAGGCAAGCAGTATATCTATTGCATCCATCACTATAAGGCAAGTTGTATATGTATTGCAGCCATCACTATAAGGCAAGCTGTATATGTATTGCATCCATCACTATAAGGCAAGTTGTATATGTATTGCATCCATCACTATAAGGCAAGCTGTATATGTATTGCATCCATCACTATAAGGCAAGCAGTATATGTATTGTATCCATCACTATAAGGCAAGTTGTATATGTATTGCATCCATCACTATAAGGCAAGCTGTATATGTATTGCATCCATCACTATAAGGCAAGCAGTATATGTATTGCATCCATCACTATAAGGCAAGCTGTATATGTATTGCATCCATCACTATAAGGCAAGTTGTATATGTATTGCATCCATCACTATAAGGCAAGCTGTATATGTATTGCATCCATCACTATAAGGCAAGCAGTATATGTATTGCATCCATCACTATAAGGCAAGCTGTATATGTATTGCATCCATCACTATAAGGCAAGCAGTATATCTATTGCATCCATCACTTTAAGGCAAGCTGTATATGTATTGCATCCATCACTATAAGGCAAGTTGTATATGTATTGCATCCATCACTATAAGGCAAGCAGTATATGTATTGCATCCATCACTATAAGGCAAGCAGTATATGTATTGCATCCATCACTATAAGGCAAGCAGTATATCTATTGCATCCATCATTATAAGGCAAGTTGTATATGTATTGCAGCCATCACTATAAGGCAAGCTGTATATGTATTGCATCCATCACTATAAGGCAAGCAGTATATGTATTGCATCCATCACTATAAGGCAAGCAGTATATTTATTGCATCCATCACTATAAGGCAAGCAGTATATGTATTGCATCCATCACTATAAGGCAAGCAGTATATGTATTGCATCCATCACTATAAGGCAAGCTGTATATGTATTGCGTCCATCACTATAAGGCAAGCTGTATATGTATTGCATCCATCACTATAAGGCAAGCAGTATATGTATTGCATCCATCACTATAAGGCAAGCAGTATATCTATTGCATCCATCACTATAAGGCAAGCTCTCAATTTGTTTTGCTACCTATGATAGTATTCTATGGTCCAGCACACTCAATATTGTATTACCTATGATAGTATTCTATGGTCCAGCACACTCAATATTGTATTACCTATGATAGTATTCTATGGTCCAGCACACTCAAAATTGTATTACCTATGATAGTATTCTATGGTCCAGCACACTCAATATTGTATTAACTATGATAGTATTCTATGGTCCAGCACACTCAATATTGTATTACCTATGATAGTATTCTATGGTCCAGCACACTCAATATTGTATTACCTATGATAGTATTCTATGGTCCAGCACACTCAATATTGTATTACCTATGATAGTATTCTATGATCCAGCACACTCAATATTTTATTACCTATGATCGTATCCTATGGTCCAGCACACTCAATATTTTATTACCTATGATCGTATCCTATGGTCCAGCACACTCAATATTGTATTACCTATGATAGTATTCTATGGTCCAGCACACTCCATATTGTATTACCTATGATAGTATTCTATGATCCAGCACACTCAATATTGTATTACCTATGATAGTATTCTATGATCCAGCACACTCAATATTGTATTACCTATGATAGTATTCTATGATCCAGCACACTCCATATTTTATTACCTATGATAGTATTCTATGGTCCAGCACACTCCATATTTTATTACCTATGATAGTATTCTATGATCCAGCACTCTAAAAGTTGTTATACTAGTTGTGATGTTACATTGGTGCCGTGCTCACAATTTGTACAGTACGTTATTATAGTATTTTATTGTCTAGTACTCTCATTTTGTTTTACTACTTGTAATAGTACTCCTTGGTCCAGCACTCAAAATTTCTTATACCACCTATGATGGTACCCCACAATGCAGTACCGGTACTCTCTCTACTACTTTATGCAACAGTTTGTGTCTATGGTTACGCACAAAATAATGAATACAGAGAATTCTAAGTATCAAAAAGACATCTTGAATTAATATGTGAATAATGGATGCATGGCTTAACTGAGAAACATAAAAATAATTAAAATACTGAAAATGAATTGTGAATAAAAAAGGTCACATCTGGACCAATAGTCTAATATTTACCAAACTTTTATAAAGATGTCATATGTGAATAATGGATGCATGGCTTAACTGAGAAACATAAAATAATTAAAATACTGAAAATGAATTGTGAATAAAAAAGGTCACATCTGGACCAATAGTCTAATATTTACCAAACTTTTATAAAGATGTCATAGACAGTTTACAATACATGCACAGAATAAAAATGCAAACGATCGATGGGTGGATGAACTACTGTTAAGAACAACACATATGGAGGTACTATTTTACAATAACAGAGAGATGTCTTAAATGGTTATATTTGGAGATTTGTCTTGGAAACAAAAGTGTGGATAATGGATGGACATTTATAAATAATGGTAAAAATGAAAAATGATATTGAAACTAAGGCATACTTAACTCAAAAACTGAAAATTCAAATAGCAAACAAAACAATGAAGAAAAACAAAATGTATTAAAACTAATTTTAGTTATTTTACAATAGCATGGCTTTAACTTTTTCATGTTGAAATTCTTCATCTGCTCAATGTGATTATATTCTCCTACAGAGTGGTTGTTGTAGGGTTTAATGCCATTTTTCAGCACATAATAGGCTATACATGGCGGCCAGTATTAATGGTGGAGGAAGAACCTGGTCAAAACTTCCCAAAAAGAACCACCGACCCACAAGAAGCTAGTGGCAAGCATTCTCACATACCCACATTGGCCAAACCTGAGACTCGAACCCACACAGACAGAGGTGATATGGCAGTGATCCATAACGATTTAGACCACTCGGCCATCCTACAGAGTGGTGAAAATTGTAACTAAGACATGGGCCACTTATATGTGCCTGCACAAAACAGTCATCTTTCTCAAAAGTGATGCTTTTACAAGGATATCAGAGCAGGATGGGGGGGAAGGCATTCAGCAATAGTTATAAATACTACATAATTAGTTTTATTCCTCCCTCAGCCACATTTGTATAGCAATATTGTACCCAGTGCTCCATCACAGATTAATTTTTCCATTCGGTGGGAAATACCGATATGTTAAACTTATCAAAAACAGAAAAAATGGAATGAACTCACTATTAGAGAGAGAGAGATCCAATTATGTGAGACAGTGAAAGCTAAAATATCAAAGGAGCCCTTAAGAGGAAGGCAATGATGTTTTCAACCCTTCTTTCACTTCAAAGAATTTAGACAGAAATATAGATGAGTTCTCCAATCAGTATATGTCATACTGGCATACAGCAAACATATTGGAGTGAGGGTTGGGTGTATATAAGGGAGCTAAAGTCAGGAATCTCTTGATTCATCCAACAGCAAAAATGGTGATGAAAATCTGGTCCCAGAGGTATCAGAGCTGCTAAAGAATTTCTTTGTGGTCTCCACCTTGTAAGAAGGTGAAAGGTTTATATAGAGATGTTGTAAGGGAACCAGAATGGTAGCATTCCATTCAAGGTTTCTAACAGTGAAAGGTTAGGGCAATCAGACACTGATGGTTTCTAACAGTGAAAGGTCAGGGCAATCAGACACTGATGGTTTCTAACAGTGAAAGGTCAGGGCAATCAGACACTGATGGTTTCTAACAGTGAAAGGTCAGGGCAATCAGACACTGATGGTTTCTAACAGTGAAAGGTCAGGGCAATCAGACACTGATGGTTTTGTTCAAAGTTCCAGGATTTGATCTATGTGATCCTGTGTGACCTGGACTAAGTTTTGATTTGAAAAAAAGTTCATTTCCATGTAAACAAAGTTCTGAAATGGAATGAACTCTTACTTTTCAAGGTTAGGTAAGTCACCCAAATGAGTTGCTTGGAATCAACAATGGAACAGATCTTGACTGAGAGACTGAACCTGAGCACTGTTGATTAGCCAGCCATTGAAATACTTATAAGTGAAATATGGATCAATACTGAAATTTTTCTGTCCATCCATCCATCCATCCATTATCCACATATTTCTGAAGCATAACTCTTAAACCCTTCGAGGTATCTCTATGAAACTTGAACTAGTTGTCGCTCTTGCTATTCACTATTCACCAAATTTTTCATTGTATTAATAAAAATTGGATTAGCTGTGTATATTCCTTTTCACTATTCACCAATGTTTCACTGTATCTTTATATAACTTGGTACACATATTGGAACAGTGTTCATGCTATTTAACTGCACTATCGCTATTGCATTACTTTTCACATCAAAAACTCCTATTTTCCATTTAAATAAATCCTACCACAGAGTTGAGAATTTTTCAAAGACATGGTCACTCTTGCACATCACATGCCGATATGCAGAACTGTAACAGTTTACATACTGCCCCAGGCACGCCCAGGTCAGCTAGCTCAGTGTGTCATTGGGAGATGCTACTTAGCTTTCATGCTAGCTCAGTGTGTCAGTGGGAGATGCTACATAGCTTTCATTTCCCTGGCATGATATAGCAAATAAAGTTACAAAATTCCACAAACAACAAGAACAAAAATCTAAAGGAAAAATGTGAAAATTATGAGGTTACATTTCATACCTTTTATTTTAAGATGTTGGTTACAAATTTTCAGCATTACCATATTGTCTTTATTCTGAAATAAAGATACTGTATTTATAGATAAGAACGAATATTGATGATCATGTGTCTTTATGACGAATCAATACATGCAAAGAAGATCATACAATGTATATAGCAATATCTCTCTTTGTTGTACTAAATTACAGTGTCTGCAATCATTGATCTTCAAAACATGTAGCTATGTATATTGTTGTACTAAATTACAGTGTCTGCAATCATTGATCTTCAAAACATGTAGCTATGTATATCTGCGTTTATTTAAATCATGCCTTGGTCCACATGATAAGCAACCCTATATTCAGAACAACAAAACAAATTAATGCATCATGAAAGATTACTTAAGATCTATATTTTTTTTAAAAAAGGTGAATTTGCAAAAACCAAGAGGCTCAAGTAGGAGTCACAGGATGAAGCTGGGTCTGGACTGGATTAGTGAAGACACCGAAAGCAACTGCATTTATAAGATGTTTATTTATAACGCAATTTAAATATAATCAATTCCGACACCATTATAAACAAAAGATAAGGAAAATTAAAATGTTCCTAACATGGAACTATCAATAACAAGTAACTCAATGACAAAAACCCCAAAGGATCCTTTCAATGAAAGGCATTTGAAACTGACGTGAAATATGTCTGATCACTAGATCAACAAATACAGTACACATATGAATTTACAAATATATATATATATATATATATATATATATATATATATATAGCTCATATAATGAGACAGATGTAAATGCCTGTAATTTTAGTTATATTGTTCATATAACGACTTAACAAAGCAAAGGCATGTATGTTATGATTTTATCGTTCATGTAACAAAACTGCAATGAAAAGGTGAAATTATGAGTTTATCGTTCAGATAACAAAACTGATACATAGATGTGAAATATTTGCTCAGATGGTAATGGCAATAATATGGAACACGTATTTTACAACTATCGTGACGTCCAAGATGTATATCTGGTTCCACATGCTCTAGTCAATGGTGGTGGAGTCGCCACGCATGGTCCACTCCCCCGTCTGTTTGAAGGATCCCTCGAAATCCCTATCATTCAACACAGAGACGATGGTCACGAAGCCTTGGTCCCTTGATTTGAGAACACCAGTACACTCTTCCGACCCATCGCCACCAAAACACAGCGTATGCGTCACAAGAACCCACAGTTCTGTGACCTCACATCACTCAATTATATATAATACCTATATGTAATGCAGCATACACAAAGGCAGCATACACAAGGTACCATACACGGCACTACACACGGGCAGCATAGACAAGCCCCGCACACGTTCACTACAACATGGCACCACAACACAGGCAGCAAAGACAAGCTCCACAGTCGTCACAACATGGCACCACACACGGGCACCACCGGACCCCACGGTCAGCACACGGACCACACAGTCACCACAACATGGGCACCACTGGACCCCACGGTCAGCTCTTTACCTGAAAGTTTGCTCCTTTAAAGCTGGAAGCTTTTCTGACAAGACTGGATTGTAATGTGATGTTTACTTAGAATTTGTCTATATATACCCTAGCTGTGACCGATATGCACAGCTATGTACTTAGACTATTAAACTGCCGGCAATTTGCACATGCAGCATGATCTGAGCTGAGCTCACTATTTTCGAAATAACTAGAGCCGATAATGAATAAACCATCCTCGGTAAGGCTGTACGCGGCAGCGAAATTCGAGTACATTTTTTACTACATATACATATTGATAGCAGTCATACACAATTCCGTGACAGTAGGTTTGATTACTCACCTAGCTTACACAACTAAGCTTACCAGATTACAAAACACACTTATTTAGTATGGTAAGAACACAACATAGGTAAACTATTTCCCAAATTATATATCATGTTGACTTTTCCTATTTTACTGTATCTGATACAAAAAACTGGTTCAATGGATAATGGTATAATAATAATCAAAATTTCCTGCTCATAATTGAAATTATACAAGATCCTAATAACATAAAACCAAATCATCAAGTTTTATGTAAACTAAATAAGAAAAACAGACTCTAGAAATACTGAGATAACAAACACAGCCAATTAGATGCACTGTATCTCATTAATAAAGCCCATATCTGAAGCCTGATCAAATTCAAATAAAAAATAGGACGTCAAGAGTGGCAACACATTCAATAAATTGATACATACTCAAATGCATGGTTCCTGTTCATGTTTTGTTACATCATACAAGATCTTTGTCATAAGAGCTTATTCCAGTTTTTGATCCAAATCAGAACTGCATTGTGGCTTATAGTGTGGTAATAAACTGTCAATGATATATAAGAACACCTCATTAACATACATAGATCTTGCTAATTATTTAAAATGTCTAAGATCTGGATAATAATAAACTGTCAATGATATATAAGAACACCTCATTAACATACATAGATCTTGCTAATTATCTAAAATGTCTAAGATCTGGATAATATTATAATCATATATCATAAATCAGAACAGTTACTCATTATCCATAAAACTACACAAGTTCGAATAAAACTAGAAAAAAAATGTGGCTTCCAGTGGGGTGATAAGCACTGCAAATCTGACGAAAGACCACCTTTTAGTATGAGTGGATCTCATTCATTAATGAACTCACACAATGCATACATTTTAATATGTCATCCAAAATTGCCCTTCTCAGTAGAATCAAGAAATATTTACCTATGGAAACTTGCAATCTATACTACAAGACGTATATTCTTCCAACAATGGATTACTGTTCTAATGTATGGGGAAACTGCTAAATCTGAGCTTGACAGGATTTATAAACTCCAGAAACGAGCAGCACGTGTAATTTTAGATACATCTGTTGACCATCCCTCAAAAGCATTATTTACAGAACTCAAATGGTTCACAATATATGACAGGATAGATTTTCACAAGGCAGTTCTTTTATATAAATGTCTACATGGAACTGCACCAGAGTATCTTCAGGACTTATTCAGGCCTTTTTCAACACAATACCAGTTGAGATCAATCTCACATGGAAACCTAGTACCAAAACCAAGAACAGAGCAATTCAAAAAGAGTTTTCAATACTCTGGTACAGTTCTGTGGAATAAGCTTCCACTACATGTAAAATCGGCTGAAAATATTAGAGTATTTAAGAAGAGATATCAGGAGCATGCATGTGTTTCTAACAGATAATGGAATTTAGTATTTTATTACGAAACATGCTAATATAAGCACTAATTATTGCTTCTTCACACAATGTGCATTTGTTATACTTTCATTAAGAGGGCCTCAAGGGAGAATAGTCCTTGACTAATGAGTCACCCTCTATAAATAAAGCATTATTATTATTATAATATTTATATATTTCACTTCTAAGTGACATGTAAGTGGTGGCATAAGCCTTTGTTAAGTATCCATGTAATCTTATATGGCTGATCTGGTCTTCAATACAGATGTTCAATCTGTAATTCTGTAACGCACACCTCTAATTTCCATACTGCACACCCTGCTTGAAACTACAACTTAATATTAAATAACAGTCCTCTTTTAAAATAACAGGAATTATTTCTAGCTTTACATTTTAAATTATTCAACAATGTCAACAAACATTTTTAAGTTTAAGAAATGGAGTTATATTTGGTGAAAGTGTCCACTTTTGTTGTTGGTGATAATGGGATAATACCATAAGAAGCAAGAAGCAGTTTATATGCATTGCATGCTATTTAGGAATTTGAGATTTATTTCAGGTGGCCAATAATATCTTGGTCAGAATGTTTGATAATGTGTTCTCAGATGAAACTGGCACTGTCAGTGTATAGCGATGTCAAACGAGAGAGAGAGAGAGAGAGAGAGAGAGAGAGAGAGAGAGAGCAAGTACTTTGCCACTGAAATCTTGTATAGAATTTTTTTCTAATGCATACAAAGTAAGAAAGACTAAGGAAGTCATGTCAAAACACAAAGCACAGTTAGTAATGCTCCATTCTTGGAGAAAACTTTGCCACAAGAGACATTCCATGCCGTAAATCATGTAATCTACCAACAGTCTTGGTCAAATGGTCTCAACATTCCTACTCCATATCCCCCTCATAACATATGTAGTTTTCTCTGTTTATCAGTCGTGTACAAAGTGAACTGTAAATTCATGGACATTTTCTGACTAACAGTAAAAATGCAGTCTCAAGTTCAATGTTTATTGCATTATACATCCAAAGTTCAACAAAGGTGAGGCTATGATGTTTTCCCCTAAACTCTTAAGTTCATAAGTGTACTTCTCTTGTAACTGACATGCCTAATTTATTCTATATATGACATTTGTATGCAAAATTATATATATATATATATATCATCCTAATCTTTAAATTCTATGTTACTTATAAGTGACCTATAAATATGGATAATATTTACATATAATTCCTTTATAAGTAATGAATACAAGTAACCAATAGGACATGTATAGTTTTTTTTTTCCCCATAAGGGATAAGCAGACTTAGCTTTACAGTCTGGTGGGCTTAAAAGTACATGTATAAAGGACATTTTAAATCTTGTCAAGACAAACCATCATGATTTTTCAAAAGAAAATTTGCTTCTAATTACAAAAGAAACAGCCTCTAAGAATGCAACATCTGCTCAATCAATCCATTGTATTCTATGCCAGTTTGACCTTTTACCTTTAAGTATCTGTTCAGACATGTCTGAGCTTCACTGGAAAGTTCAACTTTGTACTTGAAATCTCTGAAAAGATAGTAAATTACAAACATTTCATCTGGTAAAGTATGGAATTATGATGAGCCGCTTGGTAAATATTTTGATAAAAGAGGTCAACAATGTTCACTAGCCAGGACTGAGTTTTGAACAAGTGCTCTCTTGCAGAAGAAAGGGGACTGCCCATAACAAGCTAATGAATTAACCAATGAGACAGCTCAAAGCATATGTTAGGTGGTCAACATGACTTAAATAAATGTGAATGGCCTGCATGGTGTGTACATAAACCCTGATCTGTCATTTTTAACAGGGCCTATTCTGTTACTGATTACTCACAACAATCTGTCATTTTTAACAGGGCCTATTCTGCTACTGATTACTCACAACAAACTGCCATTTTTAACAGGGTCTATTCTGTTCCTGGTTACTCACAACAATCTGTCATTTTTAACAGGGCCTATTCTGCTACTTATTACTCACAACAATCTGCCATTTTTAACAGGGTCTATTCTGTTACTGATTACTCACAACAATCTGCCATTTTTAACAGGGCCTATTCTGTTACTGATTACTCACAACAATCTGCCATTTTTAACAGGGTTTATTCTGCTACTCATTACTCACAACAATCTGCCATTTTTAACAGGGCCTATTCTGTTACCGATTACTCACAACAATCTGTCATTTTTAACAGGGCCTATTCTGCTACTCATTACTCACAACAATCTGTCATTTTTAACAGGGCCTATTCTGTTACTGATTACTTGCAACAATCTGCCATTTTTAACAGGGCCTATTCTGTTACTGATTACTCGCAACAATCTGCCATTTTTAACAGGGCCTATTCTGTTACTGATTACTCACAACAATCTGCCATTTTTAACAGGGTCTATTCTGTTCCTGATTACTCACAACAATCTGCCATTTTTAACAGGGCATATTCTGCTACTCATTACTCACAACAATCTGCCATTTTTAACAGGGCCTATTCTGTTACTGATTACTCACAACAATCTGCCATTTTTAACAGGGTCTATTCTGTTACTGATTACTCACAACAATCTGTCATTTTTAACAGGGCCTATTTTGCTACTGATTACTCACAACAATCTGCCATTTTTAACAGGGTCTATTCTGTTACTGATTACTCACAACAATCTGCCATTTTTAACAGGGTCTATTCTGTTACTGATTACTCAGAACAATCTGCCATTTTTAACAGGGCCTATTCTGCTACTGATTACTCACAACAATCTGCTATTTTTAACAGGGTCTATTCTGTTACTGATTACTCACAACAATCTGCCATTTTTAACAGGGCCTATTCTGTTACTGATTACTCACAACAAACTGCACAGTCCCAGATCTGCCCATGTATTATGTTTCAACAGAATGGCATCTGTGAATTTTTTCTTGGACTTAAATAAGCAAGTACATATTGTAATTATCATCATCCTTTGATAACACTACTACAAAGATGATATTACTTGACTCTATATGTCAGAATATCATGATCTGGTTGGTGGACTGCCTTTCAACTTATAACTGGCTATAACATGTCAAGAAAATGATAGATAAGTGCCTTTTACAAAGGCACACTAAGGTAATGGACTTAGACCCACCTGGATAAGCATCAAATCCAAGACTTGGCACACCAAGGCAGTGGGCTAAGATAAGTCAGGGGAGGTATCAAAGCTAAGACTTGGCACACCAAGGCAGTGGGCTAAGATAAGTCAGGGGAGATATCAAAGCTAAGACTTGGCACACCAAGGCAGTGGGCTAAGATAAGTCAGGAGAGGTATCAAAGCTAAGACTAGGCACACCAAGGCAGTGGGCTAAGATAAGTCAGGGGAGATATCAACAAGATATTAACAAGATCAATAAAAAATACCTGTTTGTTGCAAGTGATTTTATTCAACCTTTTAAGCCATTTCAGGCTAATCCATTTGATCAGATACTGGTCTCTACACCATTTGTTTTGCACGGCATGAATGCTTTTAAAAGAATTTTATATCATGTCATCACATAAATTTGAAAGCTATTCTTGTGTTATCTTTAAAACAGAAGGATTAGAACAATTTCCTTGTGCAAGGAAAATCTAATCTTGAACAAGTCTGAGCATGGAAGCAGACATGATTAAAAGCAATATTAATTAGACTGTACTAACTGCAACACAACTTTTAACAGCCACATGAACTAGTTCTGTGAAAAAGGAAAAGATTGACACAACCCTATCATACAAATTAAGACAAGATGATTGGATTGGAATCTGCATCTCTTTATGTTCATATATGTTCTTAGCAGATGAACATGGTGACAGGATAAAAAAATTAGCATAGATTTGGCCGGGGGTGGGGGTGGGGCAGAATTCAAACTATGTGAGTTAGGCATCTTGTTTAATTTTTGGAAGGCGAGTGAGTGTTATCAATATCTTTTCAGCCTTCTTTTAAAATGCACAGAAATAAGTGCATATGCCTGCCACCACTGTCACAGATGAATTCTCAGTTTCATGAATAAAGAGTAAAAGAACTAATAATTATTTAACACTGCTGAAGATTAAAGTAATTTGTATTGGGTAAGTATCATTTTGTATTGATTCTCCACCCCATGGTATTGATATGGAAAACATATTGATACATCCATATATCCACTGACTGTTTCACCCCATATTGTTACTTTGTTACTAAGCTAATCAACATGATATTAAGGCCACCTATCATTCTTTACATAGAAATTATTCTTACAAAGCTAATCCAATTCTTGCTTAGGTCCTGAAGGCAGAGTAGCTAATAGTCAATAGGGTACCGTGTATGCATGTTTATAAGTCAAGTCAAACTGCAAACGACAAAGATCCTGATCTGCCATAGCATAATTCACTTGCAGGTCAGGGTCTATACTGATTACTCTTAACAAACTTAACAGACACAGATCTGTTGGTACATTATACAATGGTCTATACTGATTACTCTTAACAAACTTAACAGACCCAGATCTGTTGGTACATTATACAATGGCATATCTGAGTCTATTCAGTTTGTGGTACTGACCTATCATTATTATGCTAAGCTAATCAACACTTTACACATTAATTAGTTTTATTCCTAGATAACAGACCTGTAATCATGGGCTTCTTTACAGCTGGTGACATCAGTACAACTGTATAACTTTGACACAGCTTCAAGCAGTCCATTGTGCTTGTCCAACTCCCGAAATGGTACACTGTGACGATTGAAGAACTTGTGAGCTGTGAGCAAAAAGCAGATAGAAAATGGACATACTAAGGGAAATTGTTGAAACAATCAATGGTGGTACATTGCTATCATGACTGTTATTATTATAAATTCCTGTACATAATGAATTCCCTCTCTACTGATACATTATTACTCCAAGTAATTTGCATGAATTCAAATCATTACTGTTGCACACAACTACCGTAAGTTAGGTCAAAATCTGAATCCCTCAAAGGGACTGACACCCTACTGGACAGATGATGGATGTCAAACAACAAACCGTATAACACCTAACTGAAGAAAGAGGCAAAAAATATGTGATTTTAAAGTGAGTTTCACAAAAAAGTTTTATTTTATTTGCACCATTATCACAAAGCACAGTGTAACGTGGTGCTCTGCTGGCGGGTGATCCAAGTGTTATTAAGACAATATTGCACAAGGCCTGGTCAGAGGTATTGCGCAACTTGGAAACAACACTTGAGACCGCCTCCCACTAATTGGCGTTATCTAGGAGATGATCGCTACGGTGTGATATGCCCGGTCAGTGAGTATAGTAATCTGAGATGGTACTTTGAACAAGACAATACACGAGCCCCCGTAAAGATAAAATATGAATTTAATCAAAAATACAAGAAAAGAATGACGCTGTGAATTACACTTTCTCTCTTTCTGAATACAATTAGTTCAGAAAGATATACAAATACTGAAGCTTTAAAATACTGAATACATTCATAAGAATTCAAACATTAATGAAAATGAATGAAGTTAGCCGTTAATACTGAGAGTAACTTTCATCAAGGAATCGAATGTTCATTTAACATTGGACTGTTGAATGATTCAACATGACCTTTTTCGTTGACTGGTTTTTCTTTCTTTCCCCTGCGTGCGTCCGTCTCCAGCTTGCCCTTTTATTGAACGGGAATTCCACACTGACTTCTTCCTTTTGACTTTTCGCTGATTCTCAGTCTTGCCCAAAATAAACTCTTGCCTTTGACTTCCCGCTGATTCTCACTCTTGCCAAAGTAAACTATTTTTCCTTTTAAAAGAAAAGGGTAAAACGCCCTAAGTATCTCGCTACTTTCAGAGTTGCGATTGTTCGTCCGTCTTCATGTTCGAACAATCAGATCTTACTATCAGTGTTATCATCCATATGGCTAACAAAGTCTATACATGTTTTCAGATCAATAAAGCTATACTGCTAATTATCAACATCAGAATTCGTGAAAGTCATTTTCCCGTAAATCATTACGTAAGGTGAGGCAATATAACATAACATACAACACATATTTACTAATGTGATAAATTCAAATTAATGTAACACTTTCCAATCATAAATATACACGGTGGGTTTTCTACACTCCATATTTACCTACGTAAGTATATAAGATAAAATGCTAATTCAGAATTAAAAATACATTATTAAATCACTGTAAACCGACTATCCATACAAAATATGAACACATCATGCATCTGTAACAAAGAAACATATCAAAGTACGTTATTAAATCAATGTAATACTGAACTAGTTGTATCGTAGTATCGATACATTATTCATCTAAGACAAAGATAAACAGCATATACATTACATCATAATAAAGGTGAATTTGAGTTAGATACCTTTTGTGTTTTGGCGTCCTACAATCGTTCCACATTCAGTTCCCTGGAACCCAATTAATTTACGAACGTCTTTCTTTCAAAGACGTACGGAGTCTTCTCCGGTGTTGGAATCAATTATTCTGACCGTCTCTTCCAGACGTCTTGCTAGACTGCCTAACATCGTTTGATACGAACTATATATTTCCCGATTCTGGGTTTCGACCCAACCCTCTGTCCTGTACATTTGACCAATCGGCATAAACGCTATTCTTACTGACCTTATGGAAACCGTCTCTCACGATGTCAAAAATGCCACTTAGGATCGAGATGTCACATTATCGTTAGTCTTAATCATTTTTGAAAGCTCTACGTGAGTATTCCCATAATTTTACGTGTCAATACTCAGTCCGTTTTCACTTTAATTATTGTACCAAGCCTGACCAGGTTTAAGAAAACATTTTTCCCGTTCCAAACTCTGCCCCAAGACAGTTGATTGTCGGTTAGCCTACGAATTAATTACTGGATGTCACCGACGAAAAATTTGGCACTTGACATTACCCCCTTTCTAAGAGAAAAATCGGTATTTTTACTCTCCCAAATTTTTCGGTGATCTATACTGCTCCCGTTACATGTCCTTAGGTGACCTATTCACTTCAGCCATTCCTAACCGACTCAAACAATCCGCTCCTACATTATCTCTACCTTTGATGTATCGCACTAGAATCTGATACTGTTGTAGGAACAGTGACCATCTCATTAATCTACCGTTAGTTAATTTCGCCTGGGCCAAATAAGCCAGTGGTTGATGATCTGTTTCTAAAGTAAACTTTCTACCATACAGATACCGTTGGAACTTAGTTATTCCAAATATAATTGCCAAACATTCTTTCTCCGACACTGAATAATTAATTTCTGCATTTGACAGTTTCCTACTTCCATAAGCAACTGGGAATAAGCTTCCCTCGTGTTCTTGCAGTAACACTGCCCCTAAACCTCTATCACAAGCATCTGTCCTCAAAACAAAATCCCGTGTCACGTCAGGTAACTTAACTATGGCGTCTGACGTCAGTCTGTCTTTTAGCGTCTGAAATGCGCGTTCACATGCGTCTGTCCATACTACTTTGGTCGGCGCTTTCTTCCGAGTCAAGTCAGTCAATGGACTTGCAATAGCACTAAAATTTGCGACATATCTCCTATAATACCCTGCCAAACCTAAAAAAGATCTAACTTCAGTCTTAGTAGTCGGTCGTAATGCGTCCCTAAGTTGTTCGACCTTTGAACTCTCTGGTTTTAACGTGTCCTCGCTGAGTGTATGTCCTAGGTAGTCTAATTGTCTGAACCATATATGGCACTTCGATGGTCGTGCGGTCAGTCCGGTTTGTCGTAGTCGTTCTAAGACGTTTTTCAGCAAAAGTACGTGTTCTTCCCATGTAGCTGTAGCTAATAGAAGATCGTTCATGAAGTTGGAAACTCCCATCCTCCGCAATGGTTCAAGGAATTTCCGCATCATACGGGTGAAGACACTGGGCGCATTCTGCACCCCGAATGGCATGACCACCCACTGGTAAGTCCCATCTGGAGTTGCAAAGGCGAGTTTTGCTCTGTCTTCACTACGGACTGGAATTTGCCAGTATCCTTTGGACAAATCGATCTTAGAAAAATATTTAGCATGGGTTACTCCTGCGAAAATAGACTCAGGGTCAGGTAAAAGTTCTACCTGGAATTCTGTAATGCGGTTTAACTTTCGGTAATCGACACAAAATATGTGTGCCCCATCCTTCTTCTGGACCAGTACAACAGGAGAGCTATACGCCGACTCGCTTGGTTCGATAATACCCAAGTCTAACATAGTTTCAACTTCCTTACGGACTGCTTCTAACTTCGCGTACGGCAACGGATATGGTCTTAACTTTACTGGGTTTTCGTCCAGCAGCTTCAAAGAGAACTCCTCCAGCTCTGTCCTCCCCGGTCTCTCTGTTAAGACGCTCGAAAATTCTTGAAGTACCGACTCTACCTCTTTACGTTGGTCTGACGTTAACGTAACGTCAAGTGTGACGTCGATGTAGGTTTCCTCCCTCGTCAACGGACAACTAGGGAGTACTTCCGCCTGCCCTGCGTTGTCGTCGGATTCTTCCGTCACGACGGTAGCCACCACGAACTCCGTGGGTGGTTCTCGCACACGGTACCGCTTCAAAAGATTTACGTGAAACAACTTATCCTTATCCCCTACTCTGATACGGTAATTTTGTCCACCTTTCTTCTCTGTTACAACAAATGGCCCCCTCCATGAGACTTGCAGCTTGTTGTGCTCCAATGGCAACAACAACAACACCTTGTCACCCACCTCAAAGTGACGTTCCTTCGCCCTTTTGTTGTAATACTTGGCTTGACGTCCCCTTGCGTCGCAGAGATTTTCCTGAGCCAATTTACAAACTTCTTCTAGTTTGTTACGCAAGTCGACAACATATTGGTATGTTGTACGCACTTCTTCGGATGCTTGCTCATCCGTCCATAACTGTTTCAAGACAGCCATGGGTCCCCTTACCGTCCGCCCATAAACTAATTCAAAAGGTGAAAAACCCAAACTTGCCTGCGGTACTTCACGATACGCGAACAGTATCGCCGGAAGGTATCGATCCCAATCCCTAGGTCGACCTTCACATAGCTTCTTTAAAGCCTGTTTCAATGTCCCATTGAAACGTTCTACCAACCCATTACACTGCGGGTGGTACCGGGTAGTCGTCAGGTGTCTAATGGAGAGTAATCTATTTACCTCTTCCATCACCTGGCTCACGAACTGTGTCCCTTGGTCGGTCAGTATCTCGTCTGGAACTCCGACTCTCGACCACACCCCTAACAAGGCCTCAGCCACCGTGACTGAGTCAATGTTTTTCAAGGCCACTGCCTCTGGGTACCGGGTAGCGTAATCTACGACCGTTAATATATACCGATTTCCACTTTCCGCCGCCGGCTTAATCGGACCTACTAAATCCATCGCCACTCTCGAGAAAGGTTCATCTATTAGTGGGGTGGTTCCTAGTGGCACTGGGCGATGGGAGGTCTTCGGTGCCACTCGCTGACACTTGTCACATGACAAACAAAACCTCCTCACATCCCCATGTACACCTGGCCAATAAAACTCCCTCACCAACCTATCTCTGGTCTTCGCCACGCCCATGTGGCTTCCGAGAAGACCCTCATGTGCTAACCGGAGCACTTCGTCGCGCTTCCCTACGGGTACCACAACTTGTTTAAACGTATCGACCCCTTTCTTGGCATACCGATACAAAATACCGCGCTTTGTCGCGAACTTAACCTCGCCGTCTGGCAATTTCCGTACGGACCCGTCCGTCGCGTACCTACGTACCTTGTCAAGAGACACATCTTCCTTTTGAAGCTTCTCTAACTCACCAGGTACCAAAACGTCTATGGGCGAAGTCACGGATCTTAATGGCTTCGACCCTGACCTTCGCTTCATAGCCCTCGTCTCCACTGACCCGACATGTATAGGGTTACACGTCATAGGGTTAGGTTGGGGCAACACATACCTACACCCTAATATTACGTCATGAGACAGTCCCGACAAACACGCTGCTTGAATTCGCCCTTTTACATATGGCGAATCAAGGTCTATGCTAACGACCGGAAGCGAATCCTTCGTCCTGTTAGCAAACTGTACTTCCACCGTCTCACCTGTATAATCTCCAGGTTTGACGTATCTACGATCTACCAAGGCCGGGTAGCTACAGCCGGTGTCATACAGCACCGTGGCTTCCTCACCATTTACCATAGCTCTTGCTATATTCGTAGACTCCACTGTTTTCCCTTTCTTAACAGTATTCGGAGTTACCGAATAAACCGTTGTCGGACGATACTTCCTACAGTCCTTGACAACATGGCCTGGTTTATTACAGCCATAACATACTGGCTCACCTCTTCTACCCGAGGTATCCCTATCTACCCCTTGAGTCTTTCCCGACCCACGAAAATGTACTTGGCTGGGATTTCCGGCCCCTGGCCTCCCACCATTTTGACCATTTCGTCTATGGGGTGCCACCTCAGTGGTCTTTCTAAGCTCACCGATTCCAGGTCGGTCCCTAGCATTCCATGTAGTTGGACGCGCATGCGCGCTCTCATAGCGCTCGGCCATTATGCTTATCTCATCCAAAGTTGAGAATTCGCGCTCCGCCAAAAACACAATTAAATCTTTTCTGTAGGTACTTAACACGTGTTCCTTTAAAATCTCTTCGCGAATACCTTCGTACGTTAACGGGGTGCCAGACATTTTTATCCATTTATCAAAAATCACGCGAACTCGACTGTGAAATTGCGCGTGTGTTTCGGTAGCCCTTTTTGACGATTCCCTAAACAGTTTCCTGAACGTTTCCGCTGACAACTCATAGTGGCGAAGTAAAGCTTTCTTCAGAGTGTCATACTCGTCTATCTCGGCTGGGGTCATGTTGTGGTACACATCTTTTGCCGCCCCCTGCAAAAAGGCTGAAATATTGATGGCCCACTGGTCCTTAGGTATTTGATGAACCAGAGCCAACTTTTCAAACTGCGTCAAAAAGTTGTCAATTATTTCTTCCTTGTCATTAAACATCGGCATGGTTAACTGTATGGGTCGTCTGTCTTCCACGCGACTACTCGGGGTGTCTGGACGTACGTTCGATTCTTCACCCCTCCTGAACTCCGCTTCGAGCCTTAGTCTCTCCATGGCTAGCATATGCTCTCTTTCCCTGGCTTTCTCTTCAACCTGTAGTCGGGCGAGTTCAATCTCTCTCTCCTTCTCTCTAGTTTTATCTTCCGCCTGAAGTCGGGCTAATTCCATTTCTTTCTGTTTCTCCTTCTCTCGTTCTCTAGCTTTTTCTTCCTTATGTTCTTTCAAACTTCTTTCCATAAATTCAGTTAGTTTGTCACCCTCATACCCAAGTTCGTCTTTGCCAATGGATTTAAATTCCTTTAGTAACTGTCTGTCTGTCGCCATTACGTATGTTTTGTCTTTCCTGTTTCTCTAGAACTATGTCCTTAACTGACCTACAATAAGGGATTTTTCCTACGAAAATAGTTTGACCTACAATAACCTTATCTGCAGCGAGATGGACAGGTCAAATCAGCCGCAATTAATTGACCAGACAGAGTTTCCAGTAACAGTGGGATACTGCTAACGAGACGTGATTGATTGCTGTCTAAAATACCGTACGGCCCAAATTGGCTCTTGTCTCAAAAGACTATTTAGGTAGTATTACTTTAACGCTTATAATAATTTCACACAGAAGGTATAAATCTCAAATTCTACAAACCACTTTTAACGTAAACAATTTGCATGCAAGTATACAAAATAGCAGACAATGTTTGATTCATTCGATTCCTACTTAATAATAATAACAAATTTATGCCTCTGTTCAAAATACGCTCAGATACTTCAATCACAATGAACTTCAAATCCCGGACGAGCCCCCACTTTGTAACGTGGTGCTCTGCTGGCGGGTGATCCAAGTGTTATTAAGACAATATTGCACAAGGCCTGGTCAGAGGTATTGCGCAACTTGGAAACAACACTTGAGACCGCCTCCCACTAATTGGCGTTATCTAGGAGATGATCGCTACGGTGTGATATGCCCGGTCAGTGAGTATAGTAATCTGAGATGGTACTTTGAACAAGACAATACACGAGCCCCCGTAAAGATAAAATATGAATTTAATCAAAAATACAAGAAAAGAATGACGCTGTGAATTACACTTTCTCTCTTTCTGAATACAATTAGTTCAGAAAGATATACAAATACTGAAGCTTTAAAATACTGAATACATTCATAAGAATTCAAACATTAATGAAAATGAATGAAGTTAGCCGTTAATACTGAGAGTAACTTTCATCAAGGAATCGAATGTTCATTTAACATTGGACTGTTGAATGATTCAACATGACCTTTTTCGTTGACTGGTTTTTCTTTCTTTCCCCTGCGTGCGTCCGTCTCCAGCTTGCCCTTTTATTGAACGGGAATTCCACACTGACTTCTTCCTTTTGACTTTTCGCTGATTCTCAGTCTTGCCCAAAATAAACTCTTGCCTTTGACTTCCCGCTGATTCTCACTCTTGCCAAAGTAAACTATTTTTCCTTTTAAAAGAAAAGGGTAAAACGCCCTAAGTATCTCGCTACTTTCAGAGTTGCGATTGTTCGTCCGTCTTCATGTTCGAACAATCAGATCTTACTATCAGTGTTATCATCCATATGGCTAACAAAGTCTATACATGTTTTCAGATCAATAAAGCTATACTGCTAATTATCAACATCAGAATTCGTGAAAGTCATTTTCCCGTAAATCATTACGTAAGGTGAGGCAATATAACATAACATACAACACATATTTACTAATGTGATAAATTCAAATTAATGTAACACTTTCCAATCATAAATATACACGGTGGGTTTTCTACACTCCATATTTACCTACGTAAGTATATAAGATAAAATGCTAATTCAGAATTAAAAATACATTATTAAATCACTGTAAACCGACTATCCATACAAAATATGAACACATCATGCATCTGTAACAAAGAAACATATCAAAGTACGTTATTAAATCAATGTAATACTGAACTAGTTGTATCGTAGTATCGATACATTATTCATCTAAGACAAAGATAAACAGCATATACATTACATCATAATAAAGGTGAATTTGAGTTAGATACCTTTTGTGTTTTGGCGTCCTACAATCGTTCCACATTCAGTTCCCTGGAACCCAATTAATTTACGAACGTCTTTCTTTCAAAGACGTACGGAGTCTTCTCCGGTGTTGGAATCAATTATTCTGACCGTCTCTTCCAGACGTCTTGCTAGACTGCCTAACATCGTTTGATACGAACTATATATTTCCCGATTCTGGGTTTCGACCCAACCCTCTGTCCTGTACATTTGACCAATCGGCATAAACGCTATTCTTACTGACCTTATGGAAACCGTCTCTCACGATGTCAAAAATGCCACTTAGGATCGAGATGTCACATTATCGTTAGTCTTAATCATTTTTGAAAGCTCTACGTGAGTATTCCCATAATTTTACGTGTCAATACTCAGTCCGTTTTCACTTTAATTATTGTACCAAGCCTGACCAGGTTTAAGAAAACATTTTTCCCGTTCCAAACTCTGTCCCAAGACAGTTGATTGTCGGTTAGCCTACGAATTAATTACTGGATGTCACCGACGAAAAATTTGGCACTTGACACACAGCAAGAATTTCCGTTCACTCAATTGTACGCCTTGTGTTGTTCCAGGATACTGTCAGCTTTCGGCTGAAAATG
This sequence comes from Unio delphinus, assembly GCA_029339505.1. Lineage (NCBI taxonomy): Eukaryota > Metazoa > Mollusca > Bivalvia > Unionida > Unionidae > Unio > Unio delphinus. The sequence continues at coordinate 23,062,816 of JAQISU010000008.1, forward strand.
GTGTCCAAGACAAAAGAGGTTAAATAGATCCAAAACAAATGAAATTATGTTTTGAACCGCATTTACAACCAACCGATGATAACAGTGATACTATCAAACCAGTGGAGCCTTCACCATCCAAATATAAGGTAATGGTTACTCATAAAATAAAACATAATTTTGTGCACCAATGGTTGAAAACATACAGCTGGCAAGCTTTTAAAAAAGAAGTTAGGTGAAAAATAAATAGTGAAGACCTGCAAAATTCACCATTAGTGACAGCATTAGCATAAGAAAGCAATGACAAGGCAAACAATAAATGCCTTGTCTTATATACTCAGATTCTTTATGATGACATGAAACCATCTACAAGATATTTAACAAATACAGAATGGTCAGATGATTCTGGCAAGGGAATTGCCATATTGGCTTTAGTCACATTATATAACTAATATTGTGGTACATACCCTTGAGATCAACACAGTCCAGGTTATTCCAGACAATTAGTGATGGAGTTGTGTCCAGATGATTTCCAACATCAATTTATCCAGCTGAATCATAAAACATGATTCCCAACAACTGTCCAACATTGTTGGATACCTTGTGTTTGAGTTACAAGGATCATAGAAACTTTACACAGATTGTATTCGAGAGATTAAAAACAGTTTAGTTGTACATAGTTAAACAACTGGATGGTAACAAACATGTCACCTCTCTCTTATACAGCACACAAACCCCAACCAACTAGATGCGGGGCAGTGAAATGCTAATGTCATACTACTAGCAACTTAATGGCAGGTAATCATCAAACAATACATCTGATTATCTTGTTAAACATACAGGTGTAAGAGATACCAACAAATTAAGGAAATGTCAAGATTGAATCGTGTGTAATAAATAAGGAACTGCACCAGTGTAACTAACAAGGGAGCTAATCAAGGGGCAACTAACTATAGAGCTGTAGGGTTTAACGCCATTTTGAGCACACGATAGGCTATACATGGTGGCCAGTATTATTAGTGGAGGAAGAACCTGAGAAAAACCCCCGGAAAGAACCAATGACCCAAGAGAAGATACTGGCAAGCTTTTTCACATAACTACATTAGCTAAATCTTAAAACTCGAATCCATGCAGACAGAGGTGAGATGGCAGTGATCTGTAACGGAAAGCGTTTTAGACCACTCGGCCACTCAGGGCCCCAGCTGCAACAGGTATTAACTCTGAACATAGTTATGGATCTCTATTAAATAAACTACTGTAACTAACAAGGGAGCTGTAGAGGTATATTTAAGTAGGGAGCTGTATAAAGTGAACTACCATATATACTCGCTTGTGAATCTAACTGCAAATTTCACAGACCCAGATCTGATGTTGCAGAATTTTGCACCAGTATGTATGTTCAGTTTGTCAGGAGTAACAAACAAGATAGAACCTGATCTGCAGGCACATTATGCTACAACTGATCAGGATCTTTGCTGTTTGCCATTTCACTAGACTTATAAGCAAGAATATGCAGTACTGCAACTAACAAGGGTGTTGCAGAGCTGCAATCAAGTCGGCAGATGTACTGTATAAAATAAACTGCTGCAAATAACAATGGTGTTGCAGAGCTGCAATCAAGTCGGCAGATGTACTGTATAAAATAAACTGCTGCAAATAACAAGGGTGCTGCATAGATGCAATTAGCTATGGAACTGTATAAGATAATCAGGTTGGATTAACATAACTAGCATATATTCTGCACATGCAAAGAACTACTAAATGGAAGCAATGGAACGACTTTTAATTTGACTTATGACTTAAAGTGAGGTGTAAAAATGGTAGTTTTAGTTTGGTTTTGCATATACCTGAAGATATGAAACCCACAAACCACATACCTGGTGTTTTGTGTCCATTACAAAGTAGTTCAAGATAGATATGTACAAAGAGAGGAAACAGCAGGCTTTGCAATTCTGTCCTGAGGGGATCTGATGACTCCTGAACAAAGTTTTTAAACCTGCACAAACAAAAATAATATAGTCATAAGCTGAATGAACATCATACAAAAAAATAACAATAATTAACTGTTGATCACAGCAAAGTTTTCTATAAACCTTGTTCAGCCTTTAACTACCAAACCATATTGACCACCTTAACTGGTAATTAACAAATATACTTCAATACACAGATAACTCAAATATATATTACTTAAAACAAGATTCGTACAGCGATTACATTTTTACCCACCCACCCACATAAAGACTCTAACTGAATGTACCGAAAATCCATTACTTTAAATTTATATACTACTTACACTACACTTTGTTTCCATCATAACATAACAAATTATTGACAGTGTGAATTCTAAGTATCAAAAGGCACCTGTATGCAAGTTGCTTTACACGAGTACTAATATGTGACTAAGAGCCTATAACATCATGTGTAGTGTGACTTACAGCCTATACCATCATGTGAAGTGTGACTTACAGCCTATACCATCATGTGTAGTGTGACTTAGAGCCCATACCATCAAGTGTAGTGTGACGTACAGCCCATACCATCATGTGTAGTGTGACTTACAGCCTATACCATCATGTGTATTGTGACTTACAGCCTATACCAGCATGTGTAGTTTGACTTAGAGCCCATACCATCATGTGTAGTGTGACTTACAGCCTATACCATCATGTGTAGTGTGACTTACAGCCTATGCCATCAAGTGTAGTGCAACTTACAGCCCACACCATCATATGTAGTGTGACTAACAGCCTATACCATCACGTACAGTGACTAAGAGCATATACCATCATATGTAATGTGACTAATGGCCGATACCATCATGTGTATTGTGACTTACAGCATATACCATCATGTGAAGTGTGATTTACAGCCTATACTATCATATGCAGTGTGACTAATAGCCGATACTATCATGTGTAGTGTAACTAAGAGCTGATACTCATCATGCAGAGTATGACTAAGAGCCCAAATGCATCATGTGTAGTGTGACTTACAGCTCATACCATCATGTGTAGTGTGACTTACAGCCTATACCATCATGTGTAGTATGACTTACAGCCTATACCATCATGTGTAGTGTGACTTACAGCCTATACCATCATGTGTAGTGTGACTTACAGCTCATACCATCATGTGTAGTGTGACTTACAGCCTATATCATCATGTGTATTGTGACTTACAGCTCATACCATCATGTGTAGTGTGACTTACAGCTCATACCATCATGTGTAGTGTGACTTACAGCCTATACCATCATGTGCAGTGAAATGACTAATAACCTATATCATGTGTAGTGTGACTTACATCGTATACCATCATGTGAAGTGTGATTTACAGCCTATACTATCATATGTAGTGTGACTTACAGCCTATACCATCAAGTTTAGTGCGACTTACAGCCCACACCATCATATGTAATGTGACTAATAGCCTATACCATCATGTGTAGTGTAACTAAGAGCTGATACTCATCATGCAGAGTATGACTAAGAGCCCATATGCATCATGTGTAGTGTGACTTACAACTCATACCATCATGTGTAGTGTAACTTACAGCCTATACCATCATGTGTAGTGTGACTTACAGCCTATACCATCATGTGCAGTGAAATGACTAATAACATATATCATCATGTGTAGTGTGACTTACAGCCCATACCCATTATGTGTTGTGTGACTTACAGCCTATACCATTATGCATAGTAAAATAAATAATAGCCTAAATCCATCATGTGTAGTGTGACTTACAGCCTATACCATCATGTGCAGTGTGACTTACATCCTATACTATCGTGTGTTGTGTGACTTACAGCCTATACTATCATGTGCAGTGTGACTTACAGCCTATACCATCATGTGTAGTGTGACTTACAGCCTATACTATCATGTGCAGTAAAATAACTAATAGCCTATATACCATCATGTGCAAGTCTTTGAATGAGTCCTCGATAATCCCAAAGCAGTGTTTAAGTCTAAAGGTTAATTAACACTTTGTAATTCTAATGAATAATTTAGATCAATAGATGTTCTAAACTTATAACTTAAGAAACTAAATGTGATTCCACAGACTGATATTAAGACACCAGTAAATAATATACCATGGGTTACTTTCCAATGAAATTCATAATAAGTTCTATTCCAGAAAATACCAAACTGAAAACAAGGTGAGGCCTAGAACTTTAATTCAAGTAAACATTATGACAAAAAAAAAACAGGCAGACAATAAAACTTCTAAGATGAAAACAAATGTACTGAACAAAAAATGATCATTATCTTAACCCATTTTTTTCAACTGCAGTGCCTGATTCCTGATGAGCAATTCTAAATACTTTGTGGTAAAACAGAGCATCATACAGCAGCAGCAATATATATTGTGATGACCATCACCATGTTTACTAAAAATGTTGTAACAATTTTATTTATGTATTGAAGTGCATAAGTTTTGTTATCATTTATTAATGTACATGCTCAATGCTATGTTTTGAAGTACATATGTATATGGGAAAAAAATAGAGATAATTATATTTCTATAACTCAGAATTAATTCTATATTAGCTGGATAGACCTAGATCAACCACTATATAATGAATTGACAACTCAGGATTAATTCTATATTAGCAGGATAGACCTAGATCAACCACTACATAATGTATTGACAACTCGGGATTAATTCTATATTAGCAGGATAGACCTAGATCAACCACTATATAATGAATTGACAACTCAGGATTAATTATATATTAGCAGGATAGACCTAGATGAACCACTACATAATGAATTGACAACTCAGGATTAATTCTATATTAGCTGGATAGACCTACATCAACCACTACATAATGTATTGACAACTCAGGATTAATTCTATATTAGCTGGATAGACCTAGATCAACCACTACATAATGAATTGACAACTCAGGATTGATTTTATATTAGCTGGATAGAGCTGGATCAAACACTACATTATGAATTGACAACTCGGGCTTAATTCTATATCAGCTGGATAGACCTTGATCAACCACTACATAATATATTGACAACTCGGGATTAATTCTATATTAGCTAGATAGACCTAGATCAACCACTAGATAATGAATTGACAACTCAGGATTAATTCTATATTAGCAGGATAGACCTAGATCAACCACTACATAATGTATTGACAACTCGGGATTAATTCTATATTAGCAGGATAGACCTAGATCAACCACTATATAATGAATTGACAACTCAGGATTAATTCTATATTAGCTTGATAGACCTAGATGAACCACTACATAATGAATTGACAACTCAGGATTGATTCTATATTAGCTTGATAGACCTGGATCAACCACTACATAATGTATTGACAACTCGGGATTAATTCTATATTAGCTGGATAGACCTAGATCAACCACTAGATAATGAATTGACAACTCAGGATTGATTTTATATTAGCTGGATAGAGCTGGATCAAACACTACATTATGAATTGACAACTCGGGATTAATTCTATATCAGCTGGATAGACCTAGATCAACCACTACATAATATATTGACAACTCGGGATTAATTCTGTATTAGCTGGATAGACCTAGATCAACCACTAGATAATGAATTGACAACTCAAAATTGATTTTATATTAGCTGGATAGAGCTGGATCAATCACTACATAATGTATTGACAACTCGGGATTGATTTTACATTAGCTGGATAGAGCTGGATCAAACACTACATTATGAATCGACAACTCGGGATTATTTTTATATTAGCTGGATAGACCTAGATCAACCACTACGTAATGTATTGACAACTCAGGATTAATTCTATATTTGCAGGATAGACATAGATCAACCACTACATAATGAATTGACAACTCAGGATTAATTCTATATTAGCTGGATAGACCTGGATCAACCATTACGTAATGAATTGACAACTCAAGATTAATTCTATATTCGCTGGATAGACATAGATCAACCAACCTAGATCAAACACTACATAATGTATTGACAACTCAGGATTAATTCTATATTAGCTGGATAGACCTTGATCAATCACCACATAATGTATTGACAACTTGGGATTGATTTTTTATTAGCTGGATAGACCTGGATCAAACACTACATAATGAATTGACAACTCGGGATTAATTCTATATTAGCTGGATAGACCTAGATCAACCACTATATAATGTGTTGACAACTCAGGATTAATTCTATATTAGCTGGATAGACCTGGATCAACCACTACATAATGTATTGACAACTCAGGATTAATTCTATATTAACAGGATAGACCTAGATCAACCACTGCATAATGAATTGACAACTCAGGATTAATTCTATATTAGCTGGATAGACCTAGATCAACCACTACATAATGTATCGACAACTCAAGATTATTTCTATATTAGCTGGATAGACCTAGATCAACCACTACATAATGTATTGACAACTCAGGATTAATTCTATATTAGCTGGATAGACCTAGATCAACCACTACATAATGTATTGACCACTCAGGATTAATTCTATATTAGCAGGATTGACCTAGATCAACCACTACATAATGAATTGACAACTCAGGATTAATTCTATACTAGCTGGATAGACCTAGATCAACCATTACGTAATGAATTGACAACTCAAGATTAATTCTATATTCACTGGATAGACCTAGATCAACCAACCTAGATCAACCACTACGTAATGTATTGACAACTCAAGATTAATTCTATAGTAGCTGGATAGACCTTGATCAACCACCACATAATGTATTGACAACTTGGGATTGATTTTTTATTAGCTGGATAGACCTGGATCAAACACTACATAATGAATTGACAACTCGGGATTAATTCTATATTAGCTGGATAGACATGGATCAAACACTACATAATGAATTGACAACACGGGATTAATTCTATATTAGCTGGATAGACCTAGATCAACCACTGCGTAATGTATTGACAACTCAGGATCAATGCTATATTAGCTGGATAGACCTAGATCAACCACTACATAATGTATTGACAACTCAAGATTAATTCTATATTAGCTGGATAGACCTAGATCAACCACTGCGTAATGTATGGACAACTCAGGATCAATGCTATATGAGCAGGATAGACCTAGATCAACCACTACATAATGTATTGACAACTTGGGATTGATTTTTTATTAGCTGGATAGACCTGGATCAACCACTACATAATGAATTGACAACTTAGGATTAATTATATATTAGCTGGATAGACCTAGATCAACCACTACGTAATGAATTGACAACTCAAGGTTAATTCTATATGAGCAGGATAGACCTAGATCAACCACTACATAATGTATTGACAACTCAAGATTAATTCTATATGAGCAGGATAGACCTAGATCAACCACTACATAATGTATTGACAACTCAGGATTAATTCTATATTAGCTGGATAGACCTAGATGAACCACTACATAATGTATTGACAACTCAGGATTAATTCTATATTAGGTGGATAGACCTGGATCAACCACTGTGTAATGTATTGACAACTCAGGATTAATTCTATATTTGCAGGATAGACCTAGGTCAACCACTACATAATGTATTGACAACTCAAGTTTAATTCTATATCAGCAGGATAGACCTAGATCAACCACTACATAATGAATTGACAACTTAGGATTAATTATATATTAGCTGGAAAGACCTAGATCAACCACTACGTAATGAATTGACAACTCAAGGTTAATCCTATATTTGCAGGATAGACCTAGGTCAACCACTACATAATGTATTGACAACTCAGGATTAATTCTATATCAGCAGGATAGACCTAGATCAACCAATACATAATGAATTGACAACTCAGGATTAATTATATATTAGCTGGATAGACCTAGATCAACCACTACGTAATGAATTGACAACTCAAGGTTAATTCTATATTTGCAGGATAGACCTAGGTCAACCACTACATAATGAATTGACAACTCAGGATTAATTCTATATCAGCAGGATAGACCTAGATCAACCACTACATAATGAATTGACAACTCAGGATTAATTATATATTAGCTGGATTGACCTAGATCAACCACTACGTAATGAATTGACAACTCAAGGTTAATTCTATATTAGCTGGATAGACCTAGATCAACCACTACATAATGAATTGACAACTCAGGATTAATTCTATATTAGGTGGACAGACCTGGATCAACCAATACATAATGAGTTGACAACTGAGGATTATTTCTATATTAGCAGGATAGACCTAGATCAACCACTACATAATGGATTGACAACTCGGTATTAATTCTATATTAGCAGGATATACCTAGATCAACCACTACATAATGTATTGACAACTCAGGATTAATTGTATATTAGCAGGATAGACCAAGATCAACCAGTGCATAATGAATTGACAACTCAGGATTAATTCTATATTAGCTGGATAGACATAGATCATCCACTACATAATGTATTGACAACTCAGGATTAATTGTATATTAGCAGGATAGACCAAGATCAACCATTACATAATGTATTGACAACTCGGGATTAATTCTATATTAGCTGGATAGACCTAGATCAACCACTACGTAATGAATTGACAACTCAAGGTTAATTCTATATTTGCAGGATAGACCTAGGTCAACCACTACATAATCTATTGACAACTCAGGATTAATTCTATATCAGCAGGATAGACCTAGATCAACAACTACATAATGAATTGACAACTCAGGATTAATTACATATTAGCTGGATAGACCTAGATCAACCACTACGTAATTAATTGACAACTCAAGGTTAATTCTATATTTGCAGGATAGACCTAGGTCAACCACTACATAATGTATTGACAACTCAGGATTAATTCTATATCAGCAGGATAGACCTAGATCAACCACTACATAATGAATTGACAACTCAGGATTAATTATATATTAGCTGGATAGACCTAGATCAACCACTACGTAATGAATTGACAACTCAAGGTTAATTCTATATTTGCAGGATAGACCTAGGTCAACCAGTACATAATGTATTGACAACTCAGGATTAATTCTATATCAGCAGGATAGACCTAGATCAACCACTACATAATGAATTGACAACTTAGGATTAATTATATATTAGCTGGATAGACCTAGATCAACCACTACGTAATGAATTGACAACTCAAGGTTAATTCTACATTAGCTGGATAGACCTAGATCAACCACTACATAATGAATTGACAACTCAGGATTAATTCTATATTAGGTGGATAGACCTGGATCAACCAATACATAATGAGTTGACAACTCAGGATTAATTCTATATTAGCAGGATAGACCTAGATCAACCACTACATAATGTATTGACAACTCAGGATTAATTGTATATTAGCAGGATATACCTAGATCAACCACTACATAATGAGTTGACAACTCGGGATTAATTCTATATTAGCAGGATAGACCTAGGTCAACCACTACATAATGTATTGACAACTCAGGATTAATTCTATATTAGCAGGATAGACCTAGATCAACCACTACATAATGTATTGACAACTCGGGATTAATTCTATATTAGCTGGATAGACCTAGATCAACCACTACATAATGTATTGACAACTCGGGATTAATTCTATATTAGCAGGATAGACCTGGACAACCACTACATAATGTATTGACAACTCAGGATTAATTGTATATTAGCAGGATAGACCTAGATCAACCATTACATAATGTATTGACAACTCGGGATTAATTCTATATTAGCAGGATAGACCTAGATCAACCACTACATAATGTATTGACAACTCGGGATTAATTCTATATTAGCAGGATAGACCTAGATCAACCACTACATAATGTATTGACAACTCAGGATTAATTCTATATTAGCTGGATAGACCTAGATCAACCATTACATAATGTATTGACAACTCAGGATTAATTCTATATTAGCTGGATAGACCTAGATCAACCACTACATAATGTATTGACAACTCAGGATTAATTTTATATTAGCTGGATAGACCTAGATCAACCACTACGTAATGTATTGACAACTCAGGATTAATTCAATATTAGCTTGATAGACCTAGATCAACCACTACATAATGTATTGACAACTCGGGATTAATTATATATTAGCTGGATAGACCTAGATCAACCACTACGTAATGTATTGACAACTCAGCATTAATTCTATAATAGCTGGATAGACCTAGATCAACCACTACGTAATGTATTGACAACTCGGGATTAATTCTATATTAGCTGGATAGACCTAGATCAACCACTACGTAATGTATTGACAACTCAGGATTAATTCTATATTAGCTGGATAGACCTAGATCAACCACTACGTAATGTATTGACAACTCAGGATTAATTCTATATTAGCTGGATAGACCTGGATCAACCACTACATAATGTATTGACAACTCAGGATTAATTCTATATTAGCTGGATAGACCTGGATCAACCACTGCATAATGTATTGACAACTCAGGATTAATTCTATATTAGCTGGATAGACCTGGATCAACCACTACATAATGTATTGAGAACTCAGGATTAATTCTATATTAGCAGGATAGACCTAGATCAACCACTACATAATGTATTGACAACTCAGGATTAATTATATATTAGCTGGATAGACCTAGATCAACCACTACGTAATGAATTGACAACTCAAGGTTAATTCTATATTTGCAGGATAGACCTAGGTCAACCACTACATAATGTATTGACAACTCAGGATTAATTCTATATAAGCAGGATAGACCTAGATCAACCACTACATAATGAATTGACAACTCAGAATTAATTATATATTAGCTGGATTGACCTAGATCAACCACTACGTAATGAATTGACAACTCAAGGTTAATTCTATATTAGCTGGATAGACCTAGATCAACCACTACATAATGAATTGACAACTCAGGATTAATTCCATATTAGGTGGACAGACCTGGATCAACCAATACATAATGAGTTGACAACTGAGGATTATTTCTATATTAGCAGGATAGACCTAGATCAACCACTACATAATGGATTGACAACTCGGTATTAATTCTATATTAGCAGGATATACCTAGATCAACCACTACATAATGTATTGACAACTCAGGATTAATTGTATATTAGCAGGATAGACCAAGATCAACCAGTGCATAATGAATTGACAACTCAGGATTAATTCTATATTAGCTGGATAGACATAGATCATCCACTACATAATGTATTGACAACTCAGGATTAATTGTATATTAGCAGGATAGACCAAGATCAACCATTACATAATGTATTGACAACTCGGGATTAATTCTATATTAGCTGGATAGACCTAGATCAACCACTACGTAATGAATTGACAACTCAAGGTTAATTCTATATTTGCAGGATAGACCTAGGTCAACCACTACATAATGTATTGACAACTCAGGATTAATTCTATATCAGCAGGATAGACCTAGATCAACAACTACATAATGAATTGACAACTCAGGATTAATTACATATTAGCTGGATAGACCTAGATCAACCACTACGTAATTAATTGACAACTCAAGGTTAATTCTATATTTGCAGGATAGACCTAGGTCAACCACTACATAATGTATTGACAACTCAGGATTAATTCTATATCAGCAGGATAGACCTAGATCAACCACTACATAATGAATTGACAACTCAGGATTAATTATATATTAGCTGGATAGACCTAGATCAACCACTACGTAATGAATTGACAACTCAAGGTTAATTCTATATTTGCAGGATAGACCTAGGTCAACCAGTACATAATGTATTGACAACTCAGGATTAATTCTATATCAGCAAGATAGACCTAGATCAACCACTACATAATGAATTGACAACTTAGGATTAATTATATATTAGCTGGATAGACCTAGATCAACCACTACGTAATGAATTGACAACTCAAGGTTAATTCTATATTAGCTGGATAGACCTAGATCAACCACTACATAATGAATTGACAACTCAGGATTAATTCTATATTAGGTGGATAGACCTGGATCAACCAATACATAATGAGTTGACAACTCAGGATTAATTCTATATTAGCAGGATAGACCTAGATCAACCACTACATAATGTATTGACAACTCAGGATTAATTGTATATTAGCAGGATATACCTAGATCAACCACTACATAATGAGTTGACAACTCGGGATTAATTCTATATTAGCAGGATAGACCTAGGTCAACCACTACATAATGTATTGACAACTCAGGATTAATTCTATATTAGCAGGATAGACCTAGATCAACCACTACATAATGTATTGACAACTCGGGATTAATTCTATATTAGCTGGATAGACCTAGATCAACCACTACATAATGTATTGACAACTCGGGATTAATTCTATATTAGCAGGATAGACCTGGACAACCACTACATAATGTATTGACAACTCAGGATTAATTGTATATTAGCAGGATAGACCTAGATCAACCATTACATAATGTATTGACAACTTGGGATTAATTCTATATTAGCAGGATAGACCTAGATCAACCACTACATAATGTATTGACAACTCGGGATTAATTCTATATTAGCAGGATAGACCTAGATCAACCACTACATAATGTATTGACAACTCAGGATTAATTCTATATTAGCTGGATAGACCTAGATCAACCATTACATAATGTATTGACAACTCAGGATTAATTCTATATTAGCTGGATAGACCTAGATCAACCACTACATAATGTATTGACAACTCAGGATTAATTTTATATTAGCTGGATAGACCTAGATCAACCACTACGTAATGTATTGACAACTCAGGATTAATTCTATATTAGCTTGATAGACCTAGATCAACCACTACATAATGTATTGACAACTCGGGATTAATTATATATTAGCTGGATAGACCTAGATCAACCACTACGTAATGTATTGACAACTCAGCATTAATTCTATAATAGCTGGATAGACCTAGATCAACCACTACGTAATGTATTGACAACTCGGGATTAATTCTATATTAGCTGGATAGACCTAGATCAACCACTACGTAATGTATTGACAACTCAGGATTAATTCTATATTAGCTGGATAGACCTAGATCAACCACTACGTAATGTATTGACAACTCAGGATTAATTCTATATTAGCTGGATAGACCTGGATCAACCACTACATAATGTATTGACAACTCAGGATTAATTCTATATTAGCTGGATAGACCTGGATCAACCACTGCATAATGTATTGACAACTCAGGATTAATTCTATATTAGCTGGATAGACCTGGATCAACCACTACATAATGTATTGAGAACTCAGGATTAATTCTATATTAGCAGGATAGACCTAGATCAACCACTACATAATGTATTGACAACTCAGGATTAATTCTATATTAGCTGGATAGACCTAGATCAACCATTACATAATGTATTGACAACTCAGGATTAATTCTATATTAGCTGGATAGATCTAGATCAACCACTACATAATGTATTGACAACTCAGGATTAATTTTTTATTAGCTGGATAGACCTAGATCAACCACTACGTAATGTATTGACAACTCAGGATTAATTCTATAATAGCTGGATAGACCTAGATCAACCACTACATAATGTATTGACAACTCGGGATTAATTATATATTAGCTGGATAGACCTAGATCAACCACTACGTAATGTATTGACAACTCAGGATTAATTCTATATTAGCTGGATAGACCTAGATCAACCACTACGTAATGTATTGACAACTCAGGATTAATTCTATATTAGCTGGATAGACCTGGATCAACCACTGCATAATGTATTGACAACTCAGGATTAATTCTATATTAGCTGGATAGACCTGGATCAACCACTACATAATGTATTGAGAACTCAGGATTAATTCTATATTTGCTGGATAGACCTAGATCAACCACTAGATAATGAATTGACAACTCAGGATTAGTTCTATATTAGCTGGATAGACCTAGATCAACCACTACGTAATGTATTGACAACTCAGGATTAATTATATAATAGCTGGATAGACCTAGATCAACCACTACATAATGTATTGACAACTCGGGATTAATTCTATATTAGCTGGATAGACCTAGATCAACCACTACGTAATGTATTGACAACTCAGGATTACTTCTATATTAGCTGGATAGACCTAGATCAACCACTACGTAATGTATTGACAACTCAGGATTAATTCTACATTAGCTGGATAGACCTAGATCAACCACTACATAATGTATTTGTCACAGAATTAGGCGAAAATTGAACTGATTTTTGTTGTTCTTGAATTGCAAACGAAACTCACCATTTTCTTGATTTCGTCGTACACGCATTAGCTGGGGTGATTAAGTGGCGTGTAACGATTTGCATGTGCCAATTTGTAATTTACATGAAATCCGAAATACTCGTTTTACGTGGTGCACGGCAAGCTCGATGTGATTTATGTTCACCTATTAAGAGTATATAAGGCGAAGTATTTCTCATAATTATTTACGGGAACCAAAATATCGAATCAAAGGATAGATAACCTCGTCTTGCAATCTCCAGCCAAAGGGGTGAGTGTTAAATTTACATTTCGTTTTATTGTGAATTTTATTCAGATTATCATTTCGTATAATGATGCCTTTATTGCAATGAACGTGGAATATTTGGAATTACTAGTCACTTTTAGACTTTAAATGAAATATCGTAATCTACAGCTTAGATTATTTTTGAGACAACTATTATTAGTCTGGTTTTGTTTATTATAGCTGATTCCGTCGTTGATACTGTAGAAGTACATCACTGATAGCGCATCTAATAACATCGTTGATACCGTCTCTGATACCGTAGCTGCTAACGTAGTTGATACCATTTCTGATACCGTAGCTGTTAACACATCTGATACCATCTTTTGATAAACGTCTTTGATATCGTTTGATTTGTTGTGGGACATCTATTGTTTGTTCTGGAACATCTCTGTATAAATATCTGAATGTGTTTGTGCCGTTAATTTGTGCAAACGGAATTGAAGTATCTGTCTGTGTGTCGAACTGTCTGTTCGTCAACATCTGTGTAACGTGTAAATATCCGGAAAGCTAGAAGTCCGAGTGTCGGAGCTGTCTTAGAGTTGTAAAACGTCCGGGTCGACATCTAGGGGAGTGAGGAACCGTTGGTTCTGGTAGATGTTGTATGCTGTCTGAACGTATAACTGGTGGATCCGTGTAGGGAAACGTCCGATAATAGTATTGGTCAACCCTAGGTTTTCGGGGAAACTGGGAGACGATTCAACTGTTGCTGAATCGTGCGGTTATACAGGGGAGACACATAGGTGTATTGAAATTGTAATATAATTTAATACATTGTTGTATTTGCATGCTTATGTCAGATCGCAATAATATTTCAAGTGATCACATAGATATCAATAAAAGCTAGCAACTTGATTGAATACAAGTATATGATCTTGCTAGTTATCGCAATCCATCGTGCGATAGATAGTTTGTCGTTTGTGTTTATTTTTTTTCGTAAATCATACTTGCATTAATTTAACTTTCGTAAAGGATCCCTGGATCTGTGTATAATCCAAGAGATCCCTTTACATCTGAGATTCCTTTTGTATTAATATTTAATTTGTTCATGTATTGTGAATGGTTGTGAGTGTAATTGTGGGTTGAGTGCATGAGTTATTGTGTTGTTACATCTGTATTTTTTTCATTTATAATTTATTACATAAATTTATATTTTCTTTCACAAATTGTGTTTGTATTGTTCATTTAATCCACCCTCCTCTGGGTAACAATTCTGTTACAGTATTGACAACTCAGGATTAATTCTATATTAGCTGGATAGACCTGGATCAACCACTACATAATGTATTGAGAACTCAGGATTAATTCTATATTAGCTGGATAGACCTAGATCAACCACTAGATAATGAATTGACAACTCAGGATTAATTCTATATTAGCTTGATAGACATAGATCAACCGCTACATAATGTTTTGAAAAATCTTGGTTAATTTTATATTAGCAGGATAGACCTAGATCAACCACTGCATAATATGCTGATAGACCAGGGTCCATTCTAAGTGTTGGTTAACTTGGGATTGATACATGTACCCTTCTGGTCAGGAGTCTAGCACACACGACACTGAGTCACCATGGCTGAGGGTTGTAGTTACATTTTCATCTTATAAAATGGGAAATTTATGTGGGATTTAAAATGATGAGCATTTATTAGGCATGTTAAAAAGTGTATTGGAACCAATTTCAGCAGGGCAGCCCTAATAACACCATTTTTTGTCTGCATATTTAAATTTATTATTATAGAAGTTGATTTCCAAACTACGTGTTTCTTAAGTACACACTTGTATTGCTTAAAAGGCATTCTATTATCTTGTGTTAGGCATACAAGTGACTTTCCCATAGTATTAACCTATTCTTAAAGACATTGTGCCAGCGGATATTCAGTTTAAAACATAATGCTTATATGCAGAAACCGTTTTACTCTTTGTACATTTTAGAAGTATTCAAGTTATTTTGAGCAGCCGTGTCTGCCCGTTGATGTATCATTTCCAGTGCATTGGTATTATCAACAGCAAAGTAAAGGTGCTGTGTGAATTGTTTTTATGGTCATATATAATTAATACACCAATTAATTAATTAACATAAGGCCATGTCAGCTTATTGTAAGACCTACCATCTGTCATGCATTCTTTGTCCATGAACATAATTTTTATTAAGCTGGAGTGCATATTTCTGATGTAATTTCAATGAAACTTGGAATCTGAGCTTATATCATCAAAATATGGTTTTGTAATGAATGAGAGCCATGCATGTTAATCTTATCTCTGATTGGCAGAGTTTGTGACCATCCTGGGATGGTATGTTTGACCTGATTTTGATCAGACTTGGAATATAACTTTATATTGCATGATATATAGATCTATGACAGGTTTGATAATGAGCAGGAACTATGCATATTATGGAGGTGATCTTGAATCTGATTGGTTGAGCATATTAATAAAATAGCAGCTGCAATTCTGATAAAGTTTAAAACAGAATTGGAATAAAGGCTTCTGCCATATCTTGGACAATATCATAAATGAACAGGATCCACATGTATTTGTAAAGTAATGCATCCACTTGGCTGAGTTTGTTGACGCTTTTATAATCATACATTTTGCTATGGTTTTGATAATACTTGGTTATAGTATTGATATAAATTTAATCTGATTGGCTGCAGTTGTATATCGCTGAATCTAGAGACTTTATTTTAATTCATTTTTTGTTATAAAGCCTTGGTATGTGGGTTTATATCATCAAGATCTTTGATTATGACCAAGTGTCTCTTGATGATGTTGATTATGTGATTATCATGGGAACAAATTTTTATCAGGTCTACAATCAGTCAAATCATTGGGACACATTTTTATCAGGTCTACAATCAGTCAAATCACTGGGACAAATTTTTATCAGGTCTACAATCAGTCAAATCATTGGGACACATTTTTATCAGGTCTACAATCAGTCAAATCATTGGCACACATTTTTATCAGGTCTACAATCAGTCATATCATTGGGACACATTTTTATCAGGTCTACAATCAGTCAAATCATTGGGACAAATTTTTATCAGGTCTAGAATCAGTCAAATCATTGGGACACATTTTTATCAGGTCTACAATCAGTCAAATCATTGGAAAATAAACTTGAGAGATAATTTACATAGTCTTTTTCTTACTGTAATATATAAACATGCTTTGAAATGGTCGGCTGTTGAGTTATGAAAGTCAGGTGAGCAGGGCCTTATTATCTAATAGGCATTGTAGGCACTTCGGAAGACTAAGTTACTGAAAAGGATATACATAGGGCATAGGAACACCATATTACAGAAAAGGATATATCTAGGGCCTAGGAATACCATATTACAGAACAGGATATACCTAGGGCCTAGGAACACCATATTACAGAAAAGTGCTTACTTGTATGCCTAGAGTCAACAAGGACCTTAATCCAACCCTATAGGTGAGTAATTTTATCTCCACTTGGGTCTCTTTGTCTGCTTCATGTGCTGTATGTATTCAGCTGCAAATCTAATGCAGTGATTGTACCCTAATATGAAAGGATGTTGCTGCTTGAATTGGAATAAAACTAACCAAGGTACTATGGTTCACAGGTGACATTATATGTTACAGTGTATCAGTTGGAGTAGTTATTTTTATCCTCTTTTCTATGAGATGGGTAAAAACCCAAACACTCAGGTCAAGTGGCAGGGTCTAAATGGAAGTATAGAAATTCAGCATACATCAGTCAGTGAGAAGATTTAGATCTTACAGAAAATGACATAAAACTTTTCAGTATTAAACTTTAAATAAAACTGACATGTTCTTTAATTAGCTAAAACTGACATGTTCTTTAATTAGCTAAAACTGACATGTTCTTTAATTAGCTATGCTGGATATGGAGCGGATTATGCTTAAAGTACATCTGTACATTTTTTTGGGTGTCAATTTCTTTAATTTTGTTTCATTCAAAGGCAGTATATTTTATTTTGTATAAAAGAATTTTTAATTTTTTCATTGCCCTTTGTATTTCTTCCACTTCAGTTGTTACCATGTTGTTCCTCTTTTTTTTTCTTCTTCTTTGATTCTTTGTTTTGTACCAATATATAAACTGTAATATAGTGTATATTACAATTTCTAATGTAAATACTTTCTTTTCAACCGGTATTTTGTGTATGAAAATTTTGATTATAAATTTCGTCCATGTCTTGTTCAAGAACTAAGAAACTTTAAAACCAAGTTTTCTGTCAGAATGTTACAACGTCCATGAATATATCCATTTGCTAATAATTTAGATGAATAAATATGTCATTTGCTAATAATTTAGACTAATAAATATGCCATTTGCTAATAATTTCAGTCAAAGAATATAGTACATTACCACCTATACTTGCTAACGAGTCAGGTCTAACGAGTCAAACTGCACAGATTTCACCTATACTTTGCTAATGAGTCGGGTCTAATGAGTCAAACTGCACAGATTTCACCTATACTTTGCTAATGAGTCGGGTCTAACGAGTCAAACTGCACAGATTTCTGATCTGCCATTGGTAGCAAGTATGTTTGGTAAGTCTGTGACCTGTCAGTATATTATGTATTGGTAAATCTGGATTGATGCTGTTTGTAACTTCACAGTTGGGTACGTGTGTGACTACATCATGTAAAGTAACCAAAACATCCAACATGATTTTGATTGCATCAAGACTTTTTGCATTTGGAATAAAAGCTAGCAGTTAGGGTGATGAGATTTATAAATCTGTTACTTATAGAATAAAAGCTAGCAGTTGGGGTGATGAGATTTATAAATCTGTTACTTTCACAGATCAGGCTTAGTTATCACAATATTGGTTATCTGGACCTTCACAACAACAACAACAATAAGAACAATAAATACTACTACTACTACTACTACTACTACTACTACTACTACTACTACTAATAATAATAATAATAATAGGAATAATAATAATAATAATAATAATAATAATAATAATAATAATACAGATAATAATAATAATACTAATAATAGTAGTAATAATAATAATAATTAAAATAATAATAATAATTAAAATAATAACAACAACAATAATAATAATAATAATAATAATAATAATAATAATAATAATAATAATAATAAAATAATGAAGGCAAACAAGAAGAGTTGTTTTATGAATACACTTAGCTTTGTTTTGTGTAAAGAGATTTCTCATCTTGGTATTTGCCTTCCAACCAGATTATTACAGTTTAATAGGATTTTTTTCTTTATACTGGCTGTCCAATCAAGCAGGAACAATTTGACAGAGAACTGGTTATTTTTTCTAGTTTTTATATTGTACAGAAAATGTATTTAGATATTACTGTATTTACAGTGATACCATTTCACAATGTTCCATGTACAGTATTTAATTATTGTATATACATATATTTTCTCAGAAGAGGTAATAATTTTGTTATCAAATACTTTATATAAAATTTATAGCTTTAGAAAGAGTTTCCTGCATTTATTTTATTATCAAGAATTTGTACAACATATACATGTACACAGTTTACAACTCAATAATAAACAAATGTTCCAAATTAATAGAAAGTTTGAAGTATTTTCTTACATTTAAAACCATGCTAGTACTCAAAATACTTTGCTTATGTTTTAAGGTATTTTTAAAGGGGATTTGAATTTATCACTGAAATTGTATATATAAGGTAAAATGTACATCTCTGAGGACACCTGATATCCAAGAGTTGAAATATATTGTATGTATACATGTAAACACTAATTATCCAAGAGTTGAAATATATTGTATGTATACATACATATAGACTAAATATCCAAGAGTTGAAATATATTGTATGTATACATACATGTAAACACTAAATATCCAAGAGTTGAAATATAACACTATGTTTTTCAATCATTAATTTGTAATTTATGCTATTATTAATCCGTGTCTATTGGTTTGCAAAGCTGATGTCTATTGTATACTGTATTAAATACTAACTGCTGCCAAATCTACAGCTTGTACTTTAACACCATGGAGGATTTTATTATGGATGATTGTTTTCTGTGTGAGAGTGAGTGTGAAAGGCATGCATATGATAAACTTAAGGTGATAATTAATTCATTCATTCCTGTACAAGAACATGTATATGTAAACGTTATACTGTTGTTATGGATAATAACATAAAAATTATATCTATAAATGTTAGAGGCCTGCAAGGTTCAGTCTTTAAACGAAGGGACATTTTCCACTGGGTAAAACAAAAGAATGTATCTATAGTATGCTTGCAAGATACTCATAGCGCAAAGAATGATGAGTCTTATTGGGCAGCGGAATGGGGATACAAATGTATATTTAGCCATTGTTCTAACAATAGTGCTGGGGTAGCAATATTTTTTAGAAATACTTTTGATTTCATCATTCATAGAGAAAGATGTGACGGTCAAGGTAGATTTATTATTTTAGATATTACAATTAATGGTAACAGAATAAACCTTGTAAATTTGTATGGTTATAGTAACGATAAACCTAGCTTTTTTAGAGAGTTATAAGAGGAGATCTTATTTTTTGAGAACTCATCAATTATTATGTGTGGAGACTGGAACACTGTTCAAGACCTAGATTTGGATACTTATAACATTTTACATGACAAACACCAACAGTCCAGGGCAGCGATTCAAGACCTCAAAAACGAATTAGAATTAATTGACCCCTGGCGAAATTGCAATCAAGACTTAAAGATGTATACCTGGAGGCAAAAGTCTCCCTTGAAACAAAGTAGATTAGATTACTTTCTTGTATCAGATGACATTCACGTGAATACAGTTGATGTGCGTATATTACCAGGGTATAAGACTGATCATTCAGCTGTTGTGTTAAGTGTGGCATTCTCAACGAGTCCAAGAGGAAAAGGATATTGGAAATTTAACGCCCAACTGTTGAAGAACATTGAGTATACTGATTTAGTTAAAAAGTGTATAACTGACTTGGTAAATGAATACTATGTACGGGGAAATAAAGATGACTATCTCCATGTTTATCTATCCTGTAATGATCAAATGTTCTTTGAAATTTTAAAAATGAAAATGAGATTTGAAACTATATGTTATCCTATTAAGAAAACAAAAGAAAAACAGAAAAAATTAAATAAATTGAACAGGAAATAATAGAAATTCAGGGGGGTCTGGTGAATAACATAGAAGGGAAAGCTTTAGAAAATTTAGAAAGAAAAAAGTTAGAATTAGAGGAAGCTAGGAAAAATTACATAGAAGGTGTTATATTAAGATCTAAAGCTAGATGGTACGAATCTGGGGAAAAAAGCACAAAGTATTTTTTAAGTCTTGAAAAAAGAAACTACGTCAATAAAACAATAAAGGAACTTATTTTAGATGATGAGACAAATATATCTGACCAAATTGATATTTTAGAAGCACAAAAACAGTTTTATATGGAATTGTATAAAAGTAGAACTGCTCAGCTTAAATACGAGGCTACTCAAGAAACTCTAAATAGATTTCTTAATCACAATATTAAGCTTAGCCATGAAGAAAGAGAATCATGCGAAGGTCTGGTAAAAATTAATGAAGCCGGTATGTCTCTAAAACGGATGGAAAATGGAAAAAGTCCTGGCTCAGATGGATTCACTGTAGAGTTCTATAAATTCTTTTGGAAGTATCTTGGGGGATTTATATGCAGATCAATAAATTACGGATATACTGTAGGTAAACTTTCAGATTTTCAGACGCAAGGATTTATCACATGCCTACCAAAGGAAGAAAAAGATAGAAGATATTTCAAAAACTGGAGACCGATATCAATTTTAAATATTGACTATACAATTGCTTCGGGAGCCATTGCAGCCAGGATTAAAAAGGTTCTTCCATCAATAATCAGTGATACTCAAAAAGGATTTATGAAAGGTAGATTCATTGGAGAAAATACCAGGTTATTATATGATATCATGGACCAACTTGAGGATGAAAATATATATGGTTTACTATTGTTAATAGACTTTGAAAAAGCCTTTGACTCCATTGACTGGACCTTTGTGGAAGAAACTTTAAAATCTTTTAATTTTGATGATTTTGTTTGTAAGTGGTTTAAACTGTTTTGTAATGACTCTAAAAGTTGTGTTATAAATAATGGGCATATGTCATCATTCTTTAGACTAGAAAGAGGATGTCGTCAAGGAGATCCCCTTGCTCCTTATTTGTTTATCATTGGGGTTGAGATTTTAGCTATAACGTTAAAGCAAAATGTAGATGTACGGGGATTGATCTTTGACGGCACTGAATATAAATTGGGTCAGTATGCTGATGACGCTTTTATTCTTCTTGATGGATCTCAACTTTCTCTTGAAACAACTATGAGTATCTTGCAGAGTTTTTATCTATTATCTAGACTTAAATGTAATATAACAAAAACAAAAGCTATCTGGATTGGAAACAGGAAATTCTCCAATGAAAGAATATGTCCAGAAATGGGCCTAATTTGGTCCTACTCAAATTTTACACTACTTGGTATAGAATTTTCTCTAGATTTACAGCAAATGGTGGAAATTAATTATATGAAGAAACTGACAAAAGCCAAACGAATACTGGCAAGCTGGAGTCAAAGACATATGTCGTTAGTCGGTAAGGTAATTGTGGTAAAAACTCTTGTTCTGCCGATATTCATACATCTTTTTTCAGCACTTCCAAATCCATCAGCAAAAGTTTAAGCAGAACTAATTCGCGCACTATTTAAATTTGTATAGGGTGGAAAAGTAGAGAGAATAAAACGCGATATACTAGTATCTCCAGAAAACGAGGGAGGACTAAATATGATACACATGTTTTCATTCATTAGATATATTAAGATAAGATGGGTAAAACGATTGCTGGAATGGGAGAATGGAGTGTGGCAAACCTTAGTCAATTCAACTGTATTCAGAAATAAAAAGAATATTTGGATTTTCGGGAGAAGGAAATTAGAAGAACTTAGTAAGCTCATTAAAAATAGTTTTGGAGAGATGTAATTTTGGCAATATCCAATTGGAAAGAGGAACCGCAGGGTCCAAATGAGTATCTATCTATGAATATTTTTAATTTTGCCCCTACTAAATTGTTCCATCAATACAATTCATGGAGAGAGGCTGGTTTTGAAAATCTGAAGGATCTAATAGATGATAATGGCAATTTAATATCTTTTGAAATAATAAAACAAAACACTAGAAGTGATGATTTCCTAAAATACTTCTCCTTAATATCCAAAATTCCAAAAGCATGGAAAGATGCCATAAAAAACATTTAGTACAAAATAAGTTTGAAAAGCAGGAGGATAAAATAATGAACTTACAAAAGCAAAATTCACTGAATTTTGTTTACAAAGATCTTTTAAAAAAATATAAAAGGGAACACTGCTAAACATGAAACTTGGATACAAGTATTTAATAAAAGTATAAGTAGTGAAGAATGGTCTAAGATATATATCCGAGCGAAATCATGTACAAAGGATACCAAATTGATCGCTTTTAACTTTAAATTAATCCATAGAATAATGGCTACTAATGATTTTCTGAAAAGAATTAATATATTAGAAGACAACAAATGTACTTTTTGTAAGAGTGAAAATGAAATCATTGAGCATCTCTTCTATGATTGTAATATTACTTCACAGTTTTGGTACCGTTTTATTGAATATTTTGCAACTTTATACCCAAATATTGCACATTTATCCAAGAAAGAAATATTTCTAGGAAGTGAAAATCTGGACTGTTTGTGTAATTTCTTACGTATTTTGGCAAAGTATTATATTTATACTTGCCGATTCAATATAAAAAATCCTTCTATGTATGCTTTTAAGCAAATAGTTGCAATGCACAAGAACATAGAAGAAAACACTGCCATAGTAAATAAAAAAGAAGACCAATTTCTTCAAAAGTGGACCTCTATAATCAATATGTAATAGGTTTCTCATTTTATGCTAAACAGGAACATAATACTGCAATATATATATATATATATATATATATATATATATAATGGACTCACATATTGTTCAAACAATAAATATGTTGATCATATGCACGTGTGGGTGTGTGTGGGTGTTTTTCTTTTCTTTTTGTTTTCTTTTTTTTTCATTTGCTGTAAATTATATTTATTATCCTTAGATTATTATAAATGTTACATTGTAAGGTGACCTTGGGATGGTTTCCCGACCCAGTGGTCTACCTATTACAGGTATAATAAAAAAAAGAAAAGAAAATGAAAAAAAAAAAGAGTTGAAATATATTTTATGTATACATACATGTAGACTGAATATCCAAGAGTTGAAATATATGTTATGTATACATACTTGTAAACACTAAATATCCAAGAGTTGAAATATATGTTATGTATACATACATGTAAACACTAAATATCCAAGGGTTGAAATATATTGTATGTATATATACATGTAAACACTAAATATCCAAGGGTTGAAATATTTTCTATGTATACATATATGTAGACTAAATATCCTAGAGTTGAAATATATTGTATGTATACATACATGTGGACACTAAATATCCAAGAGTTGAAATATATTTTTGTATATATACTTGTAAACACTAAATATCCAAGAGTTGAAATATTTTGTATGTATACATATATGTAGACTAAATATCCAATATTAGAAACATATTGTATGTATACATACATGTAAACACTAAATATCCAAGAGTTGAAATATATTTTTGTATACATACATGTAAACACTAAATATCCAAGAGTTGAAATATATTTTATGTACACATACATGTAAACACTAAATATCCAAGAGTTGAAATATATTGTATGTACACATACATGTAAACACTAAATATCCAAGGGTTGAAATATATTGTATGTACACACACATGTAAACACTAAATATCCATGAGTTGAAATATATTTTATGTATACATACATGTATACTAAATATCCAAGATTAGAAATATATTGTATGTACACATAAATGTAAACACTAAATATCCAAGGGTTACTATATATGATATTCAGACATAAACACTTTTTCAAAGTAAGACGTACTATACCGAGTGTCATATTTGAGATTGTTCCAAGAAGATACTGTTGAGGGTATAAAAAAGATGATTTTGTAGAATTTAGCTTGATATTACAAATAACTATATTATTTGAACGTTGAAGGTTATACATTGTTTGTTCCGAGTTCATTGAGTCTGGAGCTTAGCTCATTTTTAATGTTGTACAGTGTTAATAATTTATTTCTTCTAGACTACTGACCGCTGCAGTGGTCTAGTTGATAAAGCGTTTGATTATGATGCGGGAGTTCGTGAGAATGAACCCTAAACAAGTCATATCAAGGTCTTAAATGAACCCTAAACAAGTCATATCAAGGTCTTAAATGAACCCTAAACAAGTCATACCAAGGTCTTAAATGAACCCTAAACAAGTCATATCAAGGTCTTAAAAAAATGGTACTAACAACTGCCTCGATATGCGCTCAGAATTAGGTTTGGTGTCAGGATAATGTGAACTGGGTGCGACATGATGCCCAATATCTGCGGCATGATGCCCCAATGCTCGATTGACATCGCTATGAACTGTCACACTGCAGACATCGTAGTGATATGACTGAATCCAAATATCTCTCTCTCTCTCTCTCTCTCTCTCTCTCTCTCTCTCTCTCTCTCTCTCTCTCTCTCTCTCTCTCTCTCTCTCTCTCTCTGTCGCACACATTTCTTTGAGACTGCAGACATTCCCATCCATGTTTACAATAAGTGAGAATGCCTTCTAGTGTATTTTGGAAGTCCTGTAACTATTTTTCCTGCTTTAAGCTGTATCCCCCCCCCAAAGTTTTTCTGAATCGCTTAACGATCATGCATCCCATACTACAGTATCATAGTTTTGATAACGTTTGACTGCTAAGTTTTGATAACGCTTGACTGCTATGTTTTGATAACGTTTGACTGCTAAGTTTTGATAACGTTTGACTGCTAAGTTTTGATAACGTTTGACTGCTAAGTTTTGATAACGTTTGACTGCTAAGTTTTGATAACGTTTGACTGCTAAGTTTTGATAACGTTTGACTGCTAAGTTTTGATAACGTTTGACTGCTAAGTTTTGATAACGTTTGACTGCTAAGTTTTGATAACGTTTGACTGCTGAGTTTTGATAACGTTTGACTGCTGAGTTTTGATAACGTTTGACTGCTGAGTTTTGATAACGTTTGACTGCTGAGTTTTGATAACGTTTGACTGCTGAGTTTTGATAACGTTTGACTGCTGAGTTTTGATAACGTTTGACTGCTGAGTTTTGATAACGTTTGACTGCTGAGTTTTGATAACGTTTGACTGCTGAGTTTTGATAACGTTTGACTGCTGAGTTTTGATAACGTTTGACCGCTGAGTTTTGATAACGTTTGACCGCTGAGTTTTGATAACGTTTGACCGCTGAGTTTTGATAACGTTTGACCGCTGAGTTTTGATAACGTTTGACTGCTGAGTTTTGATAACGTTTGACTGCTGAGTTTTGATGACGTTTGACTGCTGAGTTTTGATGACGTTTGACTGCTGAGTTTTGATGACGTTTGACTGCTGAGTTTTGATGACGTTTGACTGCTGAGTTTTGATGACGTTTGACTGCTGAGTTTTGATGACGTTTGACTGCTGAGTTTTGATGACGTTTGACTGCTGAGTTTTGATGACGTTTGACTGCTGAGTTTTGATGACGTTTGACTGCTGAGTTTTGATGACGTTTGACTGCTGAGTTTTGATGACGTTTGACTGCTGAGTTTTGATGACGTTTGACTGCTGAGTTTTGATGACGTTTGACTGTTGAGTTTTGATGACGTTTGACTGCTGAGTTTTGATGACGTTTGACTGCTGAGTTTTGATGACGTTTGACTGCTGAGTTTTGATGACGTTTGACTGCTGAGTTTTGATGACGTTTGACTGCTGAGTTTTGATGACGTTTGACTGCTGAGTTTTGATGACGTTTGACTGCTGGGTTTTGATGACGTTTGACTGCTGAGTTTTGATGACGTTTGACTGCTGAGTTTTGATGACGTTTGACTGCTGAGTTTTGATGACGTTTGACTGCTGAGTTTTGATGACGTTTGACTGCTGAGTTTTGATGACGTTTGACTGCTGAGTTTTGATGACGTTTGACTGCTGAGTTTTGATGACGTTTGACTGCTGAGTTTTGATGACGTTTGACTGCTGAGTTTTGATGACGTTTGACTGCTGAGTTTTGATGACGTTTGGCTCCTGAGTTTTGATGACGTTTGACTGCTGAGTTTTGATGACGTTTGACTGCTGAGTTTTGATGACGTTTGACTGCTGAGTTTTGATGACGTTTGACTGCTGAGTTTTGATGACGTTTGGCTGCTGAGTTTTGATGACGTTTGGCTGCTGAGTTTTGATGACGTTTGGCTGCTGAGTTTTGATGACGTTTGGCTGCTGAGTTTTGATGACGTTTGGCTGCTGAGTTTTGATGACGTTTGACTGCTGAGTTTTGATGACGTTTGACTGCTGAGTTTTGATGACGTTTGACTGCTGAGTTTTGATGACGTTTGACTGCTGAGTTTTGATGACGTTTGACTGCTGAGTTTTGATGACGTTTGACTGCTGAGTTTTGATGACGTTTGACTGCTGAGTTTTGATGACGTTTGACTGCTGAGTTTTGATGACGTTTGACTGCTGAGTTTTGATGACGTTTGACTGCTGAGTTTTGATGACGTTTGACTGCTGAGTTTTGATGACGTTTGACTGCTGAGTTTTGATGACGTTTGACTGCTGAGTTTTGATGACGTTTGACTGCTGAGTTTTGATGACGTTTGACTGCTGAGTTTTGATGACGTTTGACTGCTGAGTTTTGATGACGTTTGACTGCTGAGTTTTGATGACGTTTGACTGCTGAGTTTTGATGACGTTTGACTGCTGAGTTTTGATGACGTTTGACTGCTGAGTTTTGATGACGTTTGACTGCTGAGTTTTGATGACGTTCGACTGCTGAGTTTTGATAACGTTTGACTGCTAAGTTCGGATTGTAGTTTTCGAAGATACGGTATCTGAAGATGCCGTTTTTTATTGCTTTATATGTGACAATACAATTTGGTATTTGCTGAACGTAATTATCTTGATGGCGATGAGAATCCATATATTTAAGTTTTACATAGCCAAAAACACGTTCATGATTATTGTGCTTTTGTTCCAAACAAACAGCTACTGTTTTTCTGCATCAAACTTTAAGAGCCTTGTCTTGGACAAATTATGAAGTTCTATTAGTTCATTATTCATGTCAAGCTCTATTTCAGCACACTAAGGGATCATGAGTCATTTACGACGAGTGAGATAGCAATTGGCAATATTATTTTATATACATTAGAAACGACACTGGTCCAATGACACCTCATTGTGGCACACCAGCGTTAATTATCTTTTCCAGTGAACAAGTATCGTGCAAAAGTAACTTTTGTTTTCTGTTAAATAACTTTCAAACCATTTTGTCTGATTACCTTAAACTCTATATTTGTTCACTTTAACAAAAGCCTCTCTACCAGTCCCGATCAAAAGATTCGGGTAGATCATAAAATACAATACAATACTTTTGAGATTGTTTTAATGAATTTCGTATACTAGGATACAATCTAAGTTGAAATATATGGGTACATACATGTTAACATTATATATCCAAACGTATAGGTGGTACATATGAACAAACACTCCTGGATGGCATCTGTGGTATATTGTTCGACATCCATCATTTCAACACCATGATCAATATATCGTGTCCATCAGTCTGTTTATATTCTCCATTCAAAATAGAAATGGGTTTCATCTTTACTTCGGTAATAGGAATTGTTTCCAGAACATGACTACTGGTATTTAATAGGGGAGGGGTATTTCTTGTAATTATGAAATGTCTGCTGTAAGTATCGAATTCAATCTGTCTCTGTCTCTGTCTGTCTCTCTCTCTCTGTCTGTCTCTCTCTCTCTCTCTCTCTCTCTCTCTCTCTCTCTCTCTCTCTCTCTCTCTCTCTCTCTTATCTTGTTGAAATTTTGCAAGGCAAATCAGATAATGCCGACCATCTTCATGACAAGATGGCGGAATGATATTTGAGAATATCTCCAATGCAAATGATTTAAATATCACCTCTTAATAATTCACGTCTTTTTGTGTGATTTCCAAATGCTTTAAAATAGTATCTTTGTACCTCTTTGCCAGCACCCCAATGCAGATTCTGCGTCAAAAGGCACTACTTTCTACTAATTAGCACATGTAACTCTTTCAACGATTCCTTGTTAACGTTCGTATCCCTCAGACGCATTCAGATACTCGTAACTTTGCATCAACATACAGGAGAAATTTAAAACGTTTGATACAGTGTAATATAGTCAAGTACCTTACGAATAAATTAAAGGCCATTTTAATTGTTTTATTGCTTATCTTTTCTAATTTGATCGAGTTTGTTGTGTGTGTGTGTGTGTTTGTGTGTGTTTGTGTGTGTGTGTGTGTGTGTGTGTGTGTGTGTGTGTGTATGCAGGGCGATATGCAGACTGTACACTGCTATAAATACTGAATTCAAATGAGATACAAGTTGGGTTAAAATAACCTTTTCTAAGATTTTTGATATGAATGGGAGATTAGAAAATGTGCGGTAATTCTTTAAATCGTTATGGCCAAGTGTTGGTTTATTCAGCAGTAGCTTTACTATGGCAGTTTTGAAAAATGATGGGAATTCCCCCAATGAGAGAGAAATATTAATAACATCAGTTAGAGAAGGCAATATTGGGTCGAATCACTCAAGCAGCAGTGATGTCGGAATTCGATCAAGTTCAGCTGCAGGAGAAGTGTCATGAACAGCAGATGCCCCTCTACATTGCCTTCACAGACCTGAAGAAGGCATTTGACCTGGTCAGTCGGAGTGGACACTTCAGAATCCTGCAGAAGATTGGCTGCCGCCCCCCCCCCCCCCGCTCACGTCTACTTGCTGTTATCATGTCATTCCACGAGAAGATGCACAGCACAGTGTGCTTCAATGGCGCAACATCAGAGGCCTTCCCAGTAATCAGCGGAGTCAAACAAGGCTGTGTGCTTGCGCCGACGCTCTTCGCCATATTCTTCTCCTTGCTTCTCCAGTATGCCTTCAAGCGCTGCAGCGATGGAGTGTACATCCATACCAGGGCCGACGGAAAGCTGTTCAACATCGCCCGTCTCCGTGCTAAGACTAAAATCACAAAGGTACTCATCCGTGAATTGCTTTCTGCCGATGATGCAGCCTTGACATCCCACACGGAAGATGGACTGCAGCAGCTGGTATGCCGCCTCTCCAATGCTTGCAAGGAATTTAGACTAACCATCAGCTTGAAGACAACAAACGTCATGGCGCAAGATGCAGACTCCCCTCCCTCTGTCACCATCGATGGATACAACTTGGAAGTTGTCGAGAACTTCACATACCTAGGGTCCAACATCTCCATCTTACTCTCAATTGATTATGAGGTGAATGGTAGTATTGCCAATGCAGGTGCAGTGATGGCCAGACTTAACCAGAGGTTATGGAACAACTCCAACCTCACCGAGAAGACCAATCTGCGTGTCTACCAAGCCTGCGTGCTCAGCTCAGTCTTCTACAACAGCGAAACATAGACCATCTATGCAAGTCACGAGAGAAAACTCAACAGCTTCCACCTGAAATATCTGCGGCGCATTATGCACATCAAGTGGCAGGACAAAGTTCCGAACACAGAGGTTCTAGAATGCACCAACATCAACAGCATGTTCGCCATTCTCAGTGAGAGGCGCCTTCGCTGGTTCGGCCATGTCAAAAGAATGTACCTGGACCGAATCCCTAAGGACATATTATATGGGGAACTAGCAGAAGGTACACGACCAACTGGACGCCCACGCCTGCGTTACAAAGACGTTTGCAAGAGGGACATAAAGACGGCCAACATCGATGTCAACAAATGGGAGAGCTTTGCTACTGACCGTCTCAT
This sequence comes from Unio delphinus, assembly GCA_029339505.1. Classification (NCBI taxonomy): domain Eukaryota; kingdom Metazoa; phylum Mollusca; class Bivalvia; order Unionida; family Unionidae; genus Unio; species Unio delphinus. The sequence goes on from JAQISU010000008.1 coordinate 23,094,332, forward strand.
CTGGCGCCTAGCTGTCAAGCAGGGAGTTAGCAAAGCTGAGGATGACAGAAATAGGAAGCATGCTCAAAAAATGAGCCAGAAAGAAGGAACAGCTGGATTTGGAGCTACGCCATCGTCTCACGTAGACGGACGGATGCCAAGAGATTCATCAAGCCGTGTGTAAAATCCAGCAGAAATGGAAGCTCCATCTCAGAATGCGAACGGGAGTGAAGAATTCACACCGGCCAGAAGTAAGTTGTATCTTTTCCGCCTTGTCTTTCAGCAACGACGATGACTACAATTTCTTCAGAATGCCTCATTATACGGTGTTACCAAACACCCAAATCCACCCAAATCCACTAAAATCAACCCCAAATCCACCCAAATCCACTGAAATCATACCCAAAGTTTTATACCCGGATGCTTCGTACCAAATCCAATTTGTTCGGTTTTCTTTTTAACAGCAAGATCGTTTTGTACCGAAATGTTTCGCTCCTTAAGCATCACTTTGTAACAATTTAACTATTGTCTCTGTTTTCCTAATTCTAGCTTTTGCTTCTTGTATATTTTATTAAGTTCTATGCACATGTTATGTTTGGTTAAGTGCTTGCTAATGACCATTTCTTCATTACAAAATCAGACTTTCAGGAAGTTACATTTGTATATATCAGTTGGATGTTTTTTTCTTTCTTTCTCCCACACATTTAATGTACGTTCTTGTATCTGCTCAAAATACATCAGCCCAATTCTCACTGAAAAGATGATGTTTTTTAATTATTTTAATTACAAACATTGAACCATGGCACAAGCACAAACATAAATCAAACCAAGCCAGAAGCAACACACATATATCAAAACCAAGCCACAAGCACACACAGCCACTGAACCATGCCACAAGTACACACATACATCGAACTAGACCACAAGCGCACACACAAACACATAACCATGCCATAAGCATACATGCATCAAACCGATTCACAAGCACACACATACATCAAACCAAGCCACAAGAACACGCGGACATAATACTAAGCCACAAGCACACATGCATCAAACCAAGCCACAAGCACACACATACATCAAACCAAGCCACAAGCACACACGGACATAATACTAAGCCACAAGCACACATGCATAAAACCAAGCCACAAGTACACATATATCAAAACAAGCCACAATCACACACATATATCAAAATAAGCCACAAGCATACACATACATTGAACCATGCCACAAGCACACATCGGACATGAAAGCAATACCAGAAGCACACACAGACATGGAACCATGCCACAGTTATGCACATACATTAAACGATGCCATAAGGACAGAGATTGAACCATTCCTCAAGCAAACACAGACATCAAACCAAACCGCAAGCACGCACATATATCAAAGAAAGCCACAAGCACACACATACATTGAACCATGTCACAAACACACACAAACATGAAAGCAGCACCATAAGCACACATAGACACTGAACCAAACCACAATTACATACATACATCGAACTAGGCCACAAGCGCACACACAAACACATAACCATGCCATAAGCATACAAACATTAAACCGATCCACAAGCACACACATACAATGAACAATGTCACAAACACACACAGACATGAAAGCAATACCATAAGCACACACAGACATTGAACCAGTCCACAAGAACAGGTATCAAACCAAGCCGCAAGTAAACACCCATATATTTAAATATGCCATAAGCACAAACTGGCGCTGAACCATGCCACAATCACATACAAACATTGAACCATGCCGCAAGCATACTCGAACATTCAACCAAGCCACAAGAACAGACATCAAACCAAGTCACCAACACACACCCAGATATTAACTATGCCACAAGCATGCAAACATAAAACCGAGCCACAAGCACACACAGACATCAAAATAAGCCACAAGCACACATATACATTCCGCCAAGTCACAAGCACACTCATACATTGAACCTTGCCACAAACACAAACATACATCAAAATAGGTCACCAGCACACACCGACACTGAACCATGCTACAAGCACACACAAAATGGAACCGTGCAACAAGCATACGCACATTAAACCATGACACAAGCACACACATATATTGATCCATTCCATAGGCACACACATACAGTAAACCATTTCACAAGCACATACAAAATTGAAAAATGCCACAAGCACACGCACAGATATTGAACCACAATTACACATTTAACTATGCCATAAACACTCATTAAAACATGTCACAATCACGCACTTACATTGACCCATACCACAAATACAGTTATTGAACCATGCCACAATCAAACACTGACATTGACCCACACCAAAATTACAGTTTATTGAACCATGGCACAATCAAACACTGACATTGACCCATACCACAAAAATCACAGTTATTGAACCATGCCACAATCAAACACTGACATTGACCCACACCGAAATTCCAGTTATTGAACCATGCCACAATCAAACACTGACATTGACCCACACCGAAATTCCAGTTATTGAACCATGCCACAATCAAACACTGACATTGACCCGCACCAAAATTACAGTTTATTTAACCATGGCACAATCAAACACTGACATTGACCCACACCAAAATTACAGTTATTGAACCATGGCACAATCAAACACTGACATTGACCCACACACCATAATTACAGTTATTGAACCATGCCACAATCACACACTGACATTGACCCACACCAAAATTCCAGTTATTGAACCATGCCACAATCACACACTGACATTGACCCACACCAAAATTACAGTTATTGAACCATGCCACAATCAAACACTGACATTGCACCATGTCATAAGGACATAAAGACATTGAGCTATACCACAAGCATACACACACAGATACTGAACCATGTCCAAACCATACACACAGACATTGAAACATGCCGCAAGCGCAAAGCAGCAGAGAGGGTGAATCCTACAACGTTTTCAGACAAAATTTTGATTGAATCATTAAAACGAGCCTTCCTACGATCTTATTTTAACCAAAAAAAGGCGAACCCTACAACGTTTTCAGACAAAAAAATTGATTGAAATCTACATACGAAATCATTTTAACTAAAAAAATGAAAACGATTTTTTAATCAATTTTGGTCGCAACTTGTTGTCATCTACCCTCTCTGCTGCTAAAGTTTTCAGTTCTGGGTTAACAAAAATAATAAAATGATTTTAACCGAATATTTGATCCAGTCCGATACGATATCGTGTCCGAGGATCATGTAGATTTATTGTTGCGAATCCGTGCGGAGTCGACTGAGCATAACTAAAGAAATCTCGAAATTGATTGAAGTCCATATCAGAACACCATGTCTGCCAAATATTTCGTAGCGTATGAGTATCAACTCCGTTGAATACAGACAATAAATTACAGTTATCTCTGATGACTTTTGGAACCTGAGTGTAGCGTTGAGTGACATATATCACGTCAGTGTTTTTGTGACGCCCACGGGAAAATATTTTAGCAGGATTTTTTTGTTTATCCAACATTATATCGTCGTATACGACTAAATTGTTAATATCTCCATCAATATCATCAATGCTCGGTGCTTCATCGATATCGGTTATAAACTCAATAATACCCTCTCCGGATTTTTCTACCGCGCTGTCGTTAAAATCTTTTAGCACTTTATAACATCGTTGATCATCTACGCTAGGGGCAATTAAATACAACTTATCCCACTTCATCCATCTCATTATTAAATTGAGCAACAATTGCGTTTTACCGGATCCAGATGGCCCGATTATAATCATCCGGATAGAGTTTGGTAGCGCTGCATGATGCTTAATTGGTTCTCTTGTTTTCGTCGCTGAAAAATCAATTATATCCATATTTCTATACATAAATTATGGATCTATATTGTGTGAAGTGTAAAACGCGTACTGGCACAGATGATGTGACGACGATTACAACTAAAAATAACCGATCAGCGCTTTCTGGTAAATGCGTGCAATGTGGTACAAAGAAATTTAGATTTGTGTCTATGAAATCTGATTTAAAAAAAAACGAGGAGGTGATATCGCAGCCAAATTAGCAAAACTCCCTGGAACCCCATGGGCAAAATACCCCGGAGAAAAGCACCTCCCAGGATATAGCTACTGTGGACCGGGAACCAGACTTGATATCAGACTCAATAGTCAAAATCAACCCAACCCCGGTGAAGAACCAATAAACGCCATTGATAAGGCCTGTCACCTTCATGATGTTGCTTATAAAAGCAGCAATCTGCAACACAGGCATCTAGCAGATGTGAAATTAATTCATGCGTTAAATGCTATTCCTGATAAATCTTTCAAAGAAAAATTGGCTTCATTTTTAATAAAATCGGCTATGAAAAGTAAATTGATGTTAGGTGCCGGTAATTAATAATATGGAATCAATTTATTATTCTCCGAGGGGATACTGGAGGGGTAACGCTGCAATCAATAAACTCGCTAGAGCTGCAAAAGTGAAAAAAACCACTGCGGCTCATTGGTTATCCAAACAGGCACTATGGCAAATTTATCTACCACCGCCTAAACAAATTCAATTCTCGCATTTTGATGTGACCGCTCCTAATGAAGTTCATCAGGCTGATATATTATTTCTGCCACATGATCGTGGTTACAAATATGCGTTAACCGTAGTTGATGTTGCGAGTCGATACAAAGAAGCAGAACCGCTGAAAACAAAATCGGCCACTGAAGTCGCTTCTACATTTGAAAGGATTTATCGACGAGGTCCTCTGCACTGGCCAAATCTGTTACAAGTTGATCCTGGCAAGGAATTTCAGGGTGCAGTGTTATCTACAATGAAACATCATAATGTCACCATACGACGAGGGCATACTGCGCTACATCGCGATCAGGCCATTGTAGAACGATTTAATCGGACGATTGCTGAGCGGTTATTTGGATATCAATACGCAAAAGAATTCATTCAAGAAAAGCGATCCAGTGAATGGGTTAAAAGATTACCATCTGTGATTACTGCACTGAATAACGAGATTACTAGAACAATCAACATGAAACCTATCAACGCGATTAAAAAGAAGTCAATACCCGTACAACCACAAAAAGATTTCCCTAGAAACGCTAGCGTTTCCCAACCAATTCTTGGTAGTAATGTCATTGTGAGGTACTTATACGAACCAGGAGAGCTTGAAGGGGGTAGAAAAAGGGCTACTGATCCTATTTGGAGCGTCACTACGCATAAGATATCTAGTATAACACGATCAACTGGTAGACCTCCAGTCTATAAACTGGATTCAACTGCTCCTCAGCGAGGATTTACTCGACAACAACTGCAAGTGATTCCCGAGGATACTCAATTGCCACCGCATGGTCTTAACTAGCGCCGTTGCGTCTATTGCACTCAAGACAAGTCAACATCACATTATTTCTGACATGACCGAGATTGTTATTTTTTCTGTCTACGGTGAATTGGCGAGGATCCTTATCCGAATACTGCCAACGCATTATACAATTGCAACTCGCGCAGTGATTATTCTGTTGTTTCTTCAAAGTGATTATTAATTTAGCATCAATATCAAATTCTCGTTGTTTTTTTTTTGTCCTGTTGTTTGTAACCGGAGAGTTTTTTATTAATGATGCTAACATCAATATCACTTATTGTTGTGTCATTATCATCGAAAACAACTCTTCGAAGTTGATTTATGTTTCGTACTCTGGATACTGCGAGATAGACTAAATTTGACCATTCGATGCGATTATCTACCATCCAAACAATTGTATCCGATATAGTCAATCCCTGTGAAGAGTGTATTGTTGCTGCGTATCCTAGCGTCCACGGGGATTTATTAGCACGCAATGCATCTTCAACGACATTGATATCAACCAGCACAATATCATTTAATACCAGAATTTGTTTTTCATTCTGTCCTGGAATATCAACTTCAATATTTTGTTTTCGTGTATCCGATGGCCTATAACAAAGGGGTACTGGAAGCGTTGCAAATTTTTCTTTATGCAATTCAAATAACTTCATCTGAAGTGTATCCCTGACTATTTTTCTACTTGCAATGATCAAATCATTTGGTTTCCATGTTTCCCAGAAATCATTCATTGGAGTTTCTGAAATCACTTCACGCGCTATTTCGCATTGGATTCTATCCGGTTGTAATCTAATTAGTTTCTTAAATTCTCGTAATCGTTCATCAAGTGATCTATAATCAGTGGTGATTTCTTCATAGTAGTCTACAAAACCCTTTAGCCAATCATGTGGAGATGCACCGACAAATGGTGGTGGTTGGCCTTGATCACCGCACATGACGACTTTTGTGTTTTTGGTTAACAACCACTCAAGAAATGTTTTTAATACATCTAATGACACTGTGCATATTTCATCCCAGATTATGATTTCAGGAATGAATTTATCACCCATTCGATCAGGAGTCCATTTGTCACCCTTCCATCGAAAGAAGCTGTGATAAGTGCAAGCATTTACCCCTCGCTGTATCATCTCTCTGGCGAGTCTGTGAGTCGGTGTTAGCACAATCATGTTAGTAGAAATACAAGTATTTCCACCACCACGAAATAATTCAATTGCACGAGTTGTCTTTCCTGACCCACCACAGCCGTTTAAATAAACTGTCTTGTATCTACAGATTGGATCAGATACCGGTGGTGCATTAGAAAATTCTGTAGAAATACTAGTGTTTCCAATTTCAATACGGTTACAACAAATATATTTATCATCCATGGCAACGTCTGCGGATTCACAATACTCATGTAGCATCTCTTTTTTAAATCGCCAACGCCCCCAATTTTCTTCGGGATCTGTGAATGCCGCTACAGCTGATTTGTACTTATTGTGTATATACATCGAATCAGTGGCTACTCTAACCGCGGTATTAGGAAATCTATTTATCATCGAAAATAGATTAATGCAAGCATAGGCTAACATTGAACTTCTCAAATGTGTGTACTGGGAATTATATCCATCACAGTAGGTAACAACCGTACCTAATTTCTCACCATTGGATAGAAAAGCATCCTTACGGGATACAAGTTTTCCCTGTTTCATTAAATCCGCTACAATAAAATCGTATTCAGCGACATCTATGATCAACCGCGAAGAGTATTTCGCGTTGTCGTATCGTCCACCCTGGGTAAATTTACCGATTATTCTTCTTCCGAGATCTTTTGCTTGTTCTTTTTTAATTTCAAATAACTTCTTAGACCAATTTATGATTTCTTCTTCACTGAAATCTGGAAACTGTTTTCGTAGTTCGTTGATTATTCTATCTAGATTGGGTTGTGGTAGCCAAACTTCTTTCTGAGCTCGATAGCATATAATAGCCTCGGAAACAATCAACGATATTAGCATACCACAATCAATCATATATCTCAATAGCACTATTGGCATCCAGTGTTTTTCAGATAGGTGTCTACCGAGCCAAACATAGCTACACGGATGTAACCCTGTAGCTAATTCAAATGATATCACACGAGCGAATCCGGTTAAATCAAAATCAGGCAATGGTCCATTAATCGCAACACGAGTCATTTCATGCGTGGGGTGTCCAAATCGTTTGAAGTACTCAGCGCATTCCCCATACCCGAGAAAACTTCCGGGATAACACGCGGATATATCAATTGAAATCATACCATCACGTGAGTATTTCGTATTCCACAGTCCTCCATGACCGAATTCGACGCAACTCAATTTAACATCCTCGAGAAAATCATTTCGTGTTGGACGCCATGAGTTTTTTTCTCTTGCGAAGTGAGCTACCACTGATGGAATAGTAAAACTATCCGTGAGTAGTTTTTCATGGGAATTCTCCGGTGAAAAATCACTAGCGATTTTTCTCATTCTGTTATCTAATTCTTCAATGCGATATAATTCACCATTTGGTTTTACAAATTGATCGAATTCTTCATCACTTCTAAGTAACCACACTGACACAGGATCATCTTTACACAACGCATGAATAGCATCGAATAATCTCTCTTCATAGAAAACATCCCCGACTAACTCCCCGGAAAATTCCGGGGGGATATATTTCACGGTTCGTTCTCGTGGAAATATTGTTACCGCAGGTGTCCACGCGTGTTTGTTATGATCAATAATCTGTATTGGTGCTCCATTTTTGTTATATTTCGGTTCGTATAAAACCTCTCCGGTTATCGTCATAACGGTTATTGGGAATCGTAATGATGTTTCTAATTTAGCTATATCAGAAATCTTTGCACCATGCTGTTTCACTGTCAGTTCCCACTCGGTTATTTTCCTACGTCGCAGATCAGTTAGTTTATTTCCTCGGGATGCATTTGTGAAGTGCTCCATTACCCGTGTTGCTACACAATTAAGCCCTGACGAATATTTCATAGGAGCTAGTTTTGCGATATCGGGTTTATCATTTAACGGATATATCCCATAAACCATTGCTGTTACGGGATAAGATCTTTCGTAGTATGGTTTGTCAATGCCGGTTAGAATCCCTGGTTTGGAATCTCTACTCACAATGACAGCTTTTTTATTCTTGAGGATTGGTTCAAATTTATCCTTAATAATCCATTTGCCTTCGACTTCGATAATGAATTTGATTCGGAAAAAATGCCGTTTTTCCCCAACACGTGAAATTATCACTGCTGCTTTTTCATCATTCATGGTAGCATCAACAACACCATCAATTCGAAATGTTGACCAACAATAAGATGCTCCATCACGCTTAAATTCATTAAAACAGTCTCTGATTTTACTAATCATGGCTTTATCAAGAATTGTATTCTTTGGTGTATTAGAAGCTATATCGAGATTGAATTGAGCATCTTTCCAGGGGTAATCTCTCTTGGACGTTTTTTTTGGTTTATCGCGATTAAATCTAGGATTGATTTTGTTACGTTTTTTGGGTCTATCGAGATTAAATCTAGGACTGATTTTCAATAATCTCTTAAACTCTTTCATGTTTCCGTCTCTTGGACGTTTGTTACGTTTTTTGGGTCTATCGAGATTAAATCTAGGACTGATTTTCAATAATCTCTTAAACTCTTTCATGTTTCCGTCTCTTGGACGTTTGTTACGTTTTTTGGGTCTATCGAGATTAAATCTAGGACTGATTTTCAATAATCTCTTAAACTCTTTCATGTTTCCGTCTCTTGGACGTTTGTTACGTTTTTTGGGTCTATCGAGATTAAATCTAGGACTGATTTTCAATAATCTCTTAAACTCCTTATCAGCATTGAATTCAGCATTTTTCGAAGTCAATCTCTTGAACTCTTTCATGCTATACTAAAAACAAGTCTCTAAATGAAAGATTTATGTATAATGAATCCCTGCAAATGAATCAGTCATTGAATTAGACAAATAGTATAGTATACGAATGAACCAAGAATTCAGACAACACCCTGTGAGTACAAATTATGAAGCATCCAGTGATGGTGTTGTAAGAAACCGTAGACTGAAGAACCCAGTTGGGTGGGATAATGGTATGGGGTATTTGTTCTTTACTGTTGGAAAGAAGAAATATTACAATCATCGTTTCGTGTATGAATGTTTCCATGGATTGATCAAAGATGGTTTTGTTATTGATCATATTGATTCTAATCCGAAGAACAATTCCTTATCAAATCTTCAAGCAATCACACATAGTGAGAATACCAAACGAGGGGGGACTGGGAAATACTCGAAAAAAGCGAGACCTGTGAAATCTTTGAATACGATAACTAACGAAGAAAAAGTATTTAAATCAATATATGAAGCCGGCAAGTATTTCAATATTTGTAGACCCTCAGTACGATATGTTGCAGAGGGGGTTTGTCGATCGGCTATTTCAAAAGGGACCGGACAGAAAGTTAAATTTAGTTATGTCTAATGCGTCATATTTTTCATTTAGAAATATATCATTATTATAGAATAATGAATTCTGAAAACATGAATAGCATTTTATCCGAGATTTCAAAATTGAAAGGTTGGGATATTGAACTATCAGATGGGTTAAATCCTGATCAAATCATGTCTGATTTTCAGGATATAGAATACGGAGTTAACAACAATAAATATATGCTACCAAAGAAGTATGCGCTCATCAAGAGAATTCAGAATTCTATTAAGGATTCTCTCGCATTTTCCAGTGACGTAAGTGTGTTCGCTCCGTTGTATACCATCGTAGAACGAATACGAAAAGAATTGGGGTACGAATACGAATTGAAAAAGGAGGTTAATTCTAAAGTTAGAAACCTACGGGCGTTAATTCAAGAAAATGAACAATTTTGATTGACCAACCATTTATCATTATTTGATTGTGACCGTCCCTTATAGAGATTTTAATTTTTTTTTTTAGCATTTTTTGATTAAAAATGTCAAATCGATAGGCCGTTAATGGATGGTTTTCCCGATATGATATATCAGATTGAGAGTGTGGAAACTATCAGTATTAATTAAAAATAATTATTTTATTAGTAACTCTGATACTTTCCACATCATTGATAACGCTGTTAAAACGCTTCCGTGATCGTGTTAAAAATCATCCGACATGTCTGACATGTAACAAAAAGTGTTTTCGTCTGTTAGGTTGGATTGAAAAATTGTTTTGCAATTGAAAAATTGTTTGCGATTTCAAATAATGGTCAATGAAGCATTAACAACCCGATTGGCTCGTGAACGACTGGATGCAATCATGAGATTTGTACCAATTCGTGACTCTGTACGGAATAAACTACAACAACGACAGAGTCTTCAGACTGATTTTGCTATGGGATCCGAAGAATTGTTTAAACCAGTAACCACAGCAACGAAAGGGATAGAGCGTGCTATACTGGGAGATGTTCCCGAGACGGGAAAATCTGTTATTGGTGAACTTGAAAAAATAGCAGCGAAAACTGAACAAACTGAACAAACAAAACAAATGGAATCAAAAGAAATAGTAGATGATTTACGCGTGATATTTAACGAGGCGGGTTTAGCAGCAATCATTGAGACTAAACTAGCAAAAATTCCTGCGCTTGTTGTTACGACTTATGAAAACAGGAAAAATTTGTTGAAACCAGAACATCATAACTTTGTTAGAGATATAACTCACTGGGCTGATATATTCTACAAAATCAAAACTGAAAAAACAGGTAGAATTAAGAAGAAGGGTAACGCATCATACATTGGATATATCAATGAGGTGGGCGAAGTGTATAATCAATACGAAGAGTTTAAACAACAACAAAAACCGCAAAAATTGCGAGGAAAGCGACAGCAACCTGCAAAGAAAATATCTTTTTCACCTAAAAAACAACAACTACCACCTGCTGATGATTTTCTTGATTATTTATTACAAGAAGCCGATTTAGAAAAACAGGATGAAGCAACTGGTTATAGCGGAAGTGGATTGAAAAACGCTAGCGTTGGAAACTCTTCGAGGGAAAATCCAAGGATTGGAAACTCAAAGAGTGGAAATCTAAAGATTTCATGTCCTGGTAGTGTTATCAATGATATATCACGATTAGAAGTTCTTGTAGGAGGTTTCCGAGCTGGAAATAACTCACCGGAAATAATTAATGAAGCATCTGATATCTGTAGACGATTATTTCAGGGTGGTATCATGGATATCAAAACATATCGAGATTTCATTGACGAGTTAGTGGAAAGTGGGTATCACAGTGATTAATCACCGAGACTGAATAAAAACGCTAGCGTTTCCAATTGAAAAATGGTTTCTGATTTCAAATAATGATCATACACTACAATCATGATAAACCAACCCCCGTCTACGTAGTTAATTCACGGTTTCCAGTTTATAGAGCATACTACGGAGATGGTTTAGGCAATACCATTGCGGGGTCATTTGCGAGAATGGCTCCAAAAGTGATGCCGTTGGCTAAACAACTAGGAATGAAAGCAATTGAAGTTATTCGTGATAAGGGTATTGGTGCTGTTGGAGATCTTGCTGGAAAAGCGTTTTCAACTGCGAAGAATAAAATAACATCATTAGTGAAATCACGAAAAAAGAAACCGTTACCGTCTACAGCGGAAATGCCTGCAAGTGTTAGTAGAATTATAAATAACGCAGTAGACGAAAAATTAGCGTCGATGGCTTTAACTCCCTTGATAAATCAAGGGGACCAAAGCAATATTGCAAATATGATAGCAGGAAGCGGCTTTAAAAAACTACGTCGATGAAAATCGTTTACGATGAAAATCCTACGGATTTTTACGATTTAGACTCTGATAAATAGAATAAAATGTTCAAAAAATCACATGATCCGGCGTTTGATATAGACGCCCCAGTTGGCAAGGATGATTCTGTACGCGATTATCAATATTACGCCTATCATGCAATAGACGCAAATAGTCGATCGCGAATTGAACTTCAAGTCCATGATACCAGTAAATACTTTTTGCCCTGTGAAGCGTTTATTGAAGTAGAAGGAGAGATTATAAGAACAAATGATACAGAGTATCCAGCTGGTACTCAAGTCGGTTTTGTCAATAATGGTATTATGGCGCTATTTGAGAGTGCTAGATATCTCATTGATGGAAAAGAAATTGAGTCCATAGATCGTGATGTTGATGTGGCTACAACAATAATCGGGTTAGCGAGATATTCTGATGATTATACAAGATCAGCAGGACCTTCTATGATGTTTGCAAAAGATGGTAAGAATACCGCTGGTGGAAATCCATTTGTTGTAAGACGACCAAAAAAACGTGATAATAGTGATGTTGATGTCGAGGATATGATTATAAACAACGACGTTAATTTCAATCTAGGAGCCGCAACACGAAACGCAATGTTGCAAGGAGAGCGTAAATCATTTTCATGCGCGATTCCACTACATCATATATTTGGATTCTGTAGAAACGTCCGAAAAGTTATTTATGGGGCGAAGCATACAGTATCGCTTGTACGAAAGGGTGATGATAATGACGCAATTTGGAGGATTCCAGCAAACCCAGCTGCAGATCATGTAAATGATGATGCCGGTAAAGTCAAATTAACAAAAATATCATTGTGGATGCCAGTGTTGACTCCAGCAATCACCGCAGAAGAACGATTACTATCATTTATGGACCAAGGAGGAAAGTCGTTGTTGAGTTGGCTAACCGTGAGTACAGATGTTAAACAATCAAATCTCAACGGGTTATTCACGTGGAATCTAGCATCAAAACAAGGTGTTACTGCGCCACGTCATATATTTGTAGCGTTACAAGATAATAAAAGAGTTGGAGATCAACGTTACAGTCATATGATATTTGATCAATTAGGTGTGAAAGACGTCTCACTGAGAATAAATGGCCAACAGGAACCATCCGAGGATATACAACTTAATTACAAAGAAAATCATATTGCACGAGTTTATCATCGTCTGTTGTCATTTATGGCACGCGATCAAAATGTTGATACTGGTTTGCAAATATCACAATTTGATTTTAAAAATCTATATCCGATCTATTACTTCTCACTGGAACATCTCGATTTAACAAGACAATCCGTCGTTGATATACACTTTAGAGCTAATGTAGATAAGCCTGATGCTATTGATAATTATAGAGCGGTTGCTGTCATTCTCAGCGACAAATCAATGCTACTCGAAGGTGTTGGAGGAAGAATGAGAGTGGTAGATGCACCAGTAGAAAATCTTTGATTGATTTTTCATTGAATTAGAATCAATCTATTATGTATAATGTCATATAGTGTTATTAGTGTTACGTTAACTCCCGGTCAATTAAAAAAATTGCAATCAGAATCGGTTAAGCGATGTGGAACCACAATCACGTTGAAACCCAACCAAATGACTGGTGGTGCAAATAAACTATCGCTGACAACTCGTTAGGTGAAACATTTCAATGATGCACTTGCAGCCAAAAAAGGTGTTCAGATTACTCTTTCTGCGGCTGCTATCAAAAATATGATTAAAACAGGCGGTATATTTCCGTTGTTAGCTGCGATTCCAGCGCTAATTGCAGCAGCAGCCCCAGCGGTGGCTAAAGCGGCAGCGTTAGGAGCCGTTGGTACTGCAGCAGGAATGGCACTAAAGAAGGCAACTGGGAAAGGATATAAAAAAAAGGGACGATCCGTTCACGGATTGGGTCTAAGACTACCAGGAACCTCGTATTCGTGGTACAGCGGAAAGGGTCTAAGACTACCAGGAACGATTTATTAATTCAGAAATCTTCGATTTCCGAACCTATGATTCCCATATCGAAGATTCCCATGTCCAATTTTGATTTAATGGATGCGGCTAAAAAACTTGCGATTAAAAACTTCAGAGGTGTCTTTATGAAAGATCAATTACCACATCAACCAAACAGCGTTGAAACCGGAATCATTAATTTAGATAACAGCACCGGACCTGGAACTCACTGGGTTGCATACGCTATTAATCCACGTGGGATTGTCTATTTTGATTCATATGGATTAGCCCCGCCAAAAGAGTTTATGCGGTATATAAAAACCCTTCCAATGAAGACTTGGTATTCTACGCTACCAACACAAACGATGATTGACCCACCAATATGTGGCAGCGAAGTATTAAATGTCCTTGACGCTATTTCTAACTCCTTGGGTAACCCAAGCGGAAAACCACCACATATTGTCGTAAATGACTACACCAGCAATCGCTTTTTAGAGAGAGAAAGAGTTTTACAATAACATGATTGATATTTGGGGGAGATCTTTGAAACCCAAACCCGATGGCACTGCAACCCCTGATTCTATCAAGGATATAACAAAAAAAATTAAAGATGAAATCGCTGAGACGTTGAATTTAGAAAGTGTTGAACCCAATGAAATAGTTGTATTTCAGGACAAACAGGGTAAATTGAAATCTAGTAATATTTCTCTGGATGATATTTTAGTTAAACAACGAAACGCAATCGAGAACACCGTTGCGTTATTTTCGGATCAGGGTAAATTGAAAACCAGTAATATTTCTCTGGATGATATTTTAGTTAAACAACAAAACGCAATCGAGGATACTATCGCGTTATTTTCCGATCAGGGTAAACTCAAACCGGGTGTACTCGTTTCGACGATTACAGATCGATTAAAAACTCTCAACGATGAGTTAAACAATTCTCTGGCTGTACTAAAAATACTTGAATCTAAAATTGAAGATAACGGAAAACAGTTTATATCATTTCGTAGAAATATCATTGATAAATTTATTGGAACCCAGTTGGATAAAATTGAAATAAAACTCCCTGATATTAAAAAATCCATCGATGAGACGAAAACTTTCATCGAAGCCGTCAAAGGTGATTTTTCGAGGATGATAACAATCATTGAAAAAACAAAAATTCCTCATGAGAAAACCAATAACGTAGTATATACAATCCAACACGGATCATTTGAGTGGACACCTACAAACAACAAATTAGATATCACTGCAACCGTTAAGGGTATTTATCGATTAACACTAGTAACACCATTAACTCAATTTAATATATCATCGTCGAGTTCATCCGGGGTCAACAATACGATTTCAACGATCATCGACAAGGATAAAACTGAAAAGTTCACTATAACATATACTGATAAAAGTTTGATTAGGGTTTCAATAACGTGGTATGTGGAATTCGTAGCGGATTTAAGTAAATAACTAAATTGAAAGGAAAATCCTTCGGATTTAACAATTGAAAACGCTAGTGTTTTTAAAATAAACAACAATGACTTTGTCATCGACGCAATGTCGCTCTGATCAGGTCAGAGAATTTCAAAATAGACTCAAAACCCTCACTGAGGAATATCAAATAAAAATAAAAAAATACCGACGAAGAATCACCGCAATTGATGTTATTATATACTCGGTGTCAAGCGTTCTTACTGGTGCCGGAATAATACTAGCATCTGTTACAATGATTGCCCCGGTCGTAGTTCCAATTTGCATTTCTGCGGTGGCTACAATCGGGGGTATATTAACCGGGATAGCAAAAAAGATATCATCATGCAGCCAGAGTAAACTGCAGAATTACTTACTTCAATTTCATATTGCATCAACCGCATATTCGCAATTATCATTGATGATATCGTCGTCACTCGACAATACGATTATATCAGATAGTGAATTCTCAGCGATGGTCAGTATTTTTGATTCCGCGATATCGAAATTAGAGCGACAACATGAGTATAATAACAATGACAACACCGATGGAATCAGAAAACACGAACCCAAAAAACAAAATGATCTCAATAATATCAACATTACCAGATTGTGAGTTCTCAGTGATGGTCAGTATTTATGATTCCTCGATACCAAAATTAGAAATAAATCATGAGTATAATGACGACACAGCAGGAATTACTTCAACAAATAGTGGAGAACACGAAACCAGTACAAACGAGTATGATATCAATAACATCTACGAAACCCGAGTTTAGTGTGAATTTCCCTAGCCCAGTCCCCGTGAAGGAGATAGCGCTAGCAAAACTACGAATGTATCACAGTTGGCCTAATATCAGATCAAAACCATTTAGTGGTCAACAACCGAATAATTCTTTAGTGTTTGCAAATAAGAATAAACCCGACGGAACCCCAGACTGGAACGTCGTTTCAATAGCAACAGGGTCATACCAAATCGAACAAATCAATAATGAATTCGCGCGTAGAATAAAATCGATTACTGGAGTAGAGTCAAAAATCGCTATAACAGTTCATGAACCGACGCTATCATCCGCCATTGAAATAAACTCAGAAGAATATGTCGTAGATATCTATCAAAGCTCAATAAGAACCGTACTAGGATGGCCTGAATTACCACCCCGGGGAGAAATTGTTGATTTACCAGAACCAAAAAAATCTGATTATATCACAGATAGGATAAAACCTGATAATCCAGTAAAAAGCTATAGCGATTACAGGGTTGCTAGAGATTTTTTTGATATCTTTAACGATATAGATAAGGGAGGGAAATATCTTGTTGTTAGCGAACTTAAAATCAATAAAAATTTCACAGCAATGAATAATATTTTTTCACTGTTGTTAATACCTCTTAAATCCGGCTCTCTTACCCGAGATGAATTTATCAGCGTCGTAGAAACATGTAACAAAATTATCGACGATATGGAAAAATTTAATTCACAAATTATTCAAGAGGTATTGGATGACAGTAATCCTGAAACAAGAACAATTTTTGCAGAAGGCAAAGGCAACCTCGTCAAGGATATTCCAACAGTCAAACTACCAGGATATAACGTACCAGAACTAAAAAAATCTCTCAACGATGCTATCGATGTTGGTTTTAAAATAATTCATGACGCATGGAAAAAAACAACATCACCGGAAATAAAAATCCTCAAACATAATAATGACCCAGATGGTGGTGGTAGGCATATCGCTCCGTTCAACGTGAATATATCCTCAGTGATTGCGCTTAATTTAGTGTGTGATGTTATCGAAGGAAGCTATCAGATTAATCTAGAGCAATCAAATCAAGCTCAGCAGGGATATATTCTTTATTCATTTGCACCAACAGCTCCTCCAGGATTCCTAATTATTGAAAACCCAATTAATCCTGTCTATATGCGATGCCATAATAATTCATTAACCAGAATTAATTTCAAACTCACCGACCAGTCAAATAATCTGATTGATTTACAAGAAGAGGTGTTAGCGATTAGTCTGTTTGTGAGATCCTAAAGACTCGATCAAATCATTTATTATTTTTTGTTATCCCAGAACTGAAAACTTTAGCAGCAGAGAGGGTGGATGACAACAAGTTGCGACCAAAATTGATTAAAAAATCGTTTTCATTTTTTTAGTTAAAATGATTTCGTAGGGAGATTTCAATCAATTTTTTTGTCTGAAAACGTTGTAGGGTTCGCCTTTTTTTGGTTAAAATAAGATCGTAGGAAGGCTCGTTTTAATGATTCAATCAAAATTTTGTCTGAAAACGTTGTAGGATTCACCCTCTCTGCTGCTCGCAAACAATATTGAACCATAACACAATCACACATTGAACCATGCCATAAGCACACACACGCACACACACACACTGAACCATGTCATAAACACACAACCATGGAATTACATACACTATCAGTAACCTAGTTATCTCCTTCTAGAATTAGTTATTTACAACATTAAGTAGGTGATTGAGTCACTGGATAAGAAGTTAATTGCTAAAATCCGTCTTTGTTAAGTGTTTAGTACGTAGTTATGTTAAACAGGATGCAGTGTTGAGTGATTTACATGTATAAACCCTTTCATAGTATACCATTATTAAGGGGGAAAAGACGGGGAAATACATATGTATACAAGACGCAATAATTCTCTCTCTCTCTCTCTCTCTCTCTCTCTCTCTCTCTCTCTCTCTCTCTCTCTCTCTATATATATATATATATATATATATATATATATATATATATATATATATATATATATATATATAGATAGATAGATAGATAGATAGATAGATAGATAGATAGATAGATAGATAGATAGATAGATAGATAGATAGATAGATAGATAGATAGACTGGAGAACCCTATAACACATAACTTTACATATCTTTTTACCTTACATGTTTATTCTTAATTTGTATGTACATTAAACGTACATAAAAATATATTTAAAGCAAATTAAAATATATGATATGGTTAGACCTAACACAAACACAATATACAATGATTAAATCAATACTGAATATACCTATAACACAAAGAGCAATTAACCACTCCGGTGGCCTAGTGGTTCGAGCGTTGGCCGCGGAAGCGGGAGATCGTGGGGTCGAACCCCGGCCGAATCATACTAAAATCTTACAAAAACGGTACGAACAGCTGCCTCGCTTGACGCTCAGCATTAAGAGGTTAGTGTTAGGACTGGTCGGCCTGGTGTCAGGAAAATGTGACTGGGTAAGATATTTACGCTATATGCCTGCGGCATGATGCCCCAGTGCTAGACATCACTATAAACTAACTCACGTACCGATATGACTGAAACATTGTTAAAGTTACGTTAAAAGTCATTATCAAACAAACAAACAAACACACAGGAATTAGACTGATCCTTGGCCAAGATCACTAAAATTAACTGACCATACTAGAGAAACCAGCAACAATGCATAGTCTCTGAGGAGAGATGTATATGTCATTTTAAATAAAACATGCTTGGAAGGAAAATAAAGGGACCAGCTACATTACCATAAGGGTACGACCCACCATAAAATAATAAAATGCAAATAGAAAAGAGCGACCCCAAAACAAAAATAATATTTTTTCTTCCAAATTTTGTCCGATTTGTTTTACAGAAAAACACACATACACTATGTAGATACAGAAACACATAAATGACTTTCACATTCTTAGATGGTTTGGGTGGGGTGGGGGGCACTTCAAAGACAGATACCTTATTATAGCTAAAGGACGATAAGTGCCTACAAACAAAACAGTATACAGTTCACCATTTTAAGAAGAAAAAAAACCCTTTAATGAACGATCTAGTTGTTGCGGAACATGATCAGTAGATTATACATGTGAATGATTTTGACCAAAATATCCAATGAAAACTATGGAGAACAAAGGTAATGGAAATAAATTACCGGTAAGCAACTGAAATTAGTTTTGTTTTCCTTTAGATTTTTTCATTGAAAAATAATTAAAAGAAGTTTTTAAACATCAGATGGATGTATATCAGTATGAATTACACAATAGAAAATGTAAAAGATAATTATTACTTTGAGATAGTGAGGTTAAAGTTTATTCTTTTTAGAAATCAAGTATGTTCTAGAAGCATGTTATTTATGAATTTGAGGAAAATCAGGCCATCATCCTGGTTCTATTATTGTGTCCTCATTTTTTGTATCTACAAGGATGTTGTTTACTTCAAAATTACTCATTCCATATCTGAATATCAGTCTAAGTGGAATCAAAATATGTTCTGCCGAGAGAATTGTATTTATTTATTTATATTATTTATTAGAATTACAAAATGATCTTAACCGCTCCGGTGGCCTAGTGGTTAGAGCGTCCGCCCCAAAAGCGGGATGTCGTCGGCTCGATCCCCGACCGAGTCATACCAAAGGCTTACAAAATGGTACTAACAGCTGCCTCGCTTGCCGCTCAGCATTAAGAGGTTAGTGTTAGGACTGGTCGACCTGGTGTCATGCTACATGTCTGCGGCATGATGTCTCAGTACTAGACATCACTATAAACTGCCTCACTGCAGACATCGTAGCGATATGACTGAAAAATTGTTAAAGATACGTTAAAAATCCTTATCAAACAAACAAACAAACAAACAAACAAAATGATCTTTGACATCAGGACTAACTTCCACTCTTGGAATTATTGTGAATTAATTTGTGGACATTTTTTAGTTTATCACTGTGATACATCAAGGTTGTTAATAACTCAGCATTATTACAGGCTAATGGCACATATACATACACAACTGGAATTGATTTGGAACACAAATATAATTCTTTCTGCATAATCTATACTTTTGGACTTATAATACAATTGATTTGGAACACAAATATAATTCTTTCTGCATAATCTATACTTTTGGACTTATAATACAACTGTTTTAGGACTATTTGAGATTTAATTACGATACTGTTATCTGCTTTTTAAATTGTTCACTTTGTGTTAAATATAAAAAAAATCATTTGTCGCATTATTAAAACAGTATTGCATTTTATTGTTTTCTGTTAATTAGTTTAAGACCACAGACTAATAACAGGAGTTAGTGCCAGCACCGATATTTACCACATATTTACCTCTATGCAGTTTGTGGAATTGGAAGAGTGACAAGAAGTCTGGCTGCACTCCGTCAACATTCAAATTCATTAAAATTTTGTTATTTCGTAATAATTCATCTCTTTTAGAATTAATTGCTTTTGCATCAACCTGTGTCACACTTACTTAATGACGCATTTCAATATTTTTTTGTTTCATTTTGTTAAATAGACTTTTAAAGAAATGCAATTTTGACAGCATTAGACAACAATCTTTGTACTTATATGCAAACTCAATTGAGCCAGAAACTCCATTTTACACCTACTTAATAACCGTGTCACTCATGTTAAGGCCATTTGAAAGTTTATAGTGGTTGTAATTATCAACTTTACTAGAACAACTGATCTTGCAACACTTACTTTACGGGGGTAGAGGGTGGGCTTGGGGGGGGGGGGGGAAACAATCTATGTACTATTATTGTTCGAATAATGCAGTCTCTGGACTATTATTGTACCGGTAATGCAGTCTCTGGACTATTATTGTACCGGCAATGCAGTTAATGGGCTGTTTATTATACGGGTTATGCAGTCTATTGGCTATTTATTGTATGGGTAATGCAGTCTGTGGATGATTATTGTACGGGTAATGCAGTCTTTGGACTATTATTGTACGGGCAATGCTCTATTTGGACCATTATAGTACGAGTAATGCAGTCTTTGGACCATTATTGTACGAGTAATGCAGTCTTTGGACTATTATTGTACGGGTTATGTAGTCTTTGGACTATTATTGTACGGGTAATGCAGTCTTTGTACTATTATTGTACGAGTAATGCAGTCTTTGGACCATTATTGCACGGGTAATGCAGTCTTTGGACCATTATTGTATGGTTAATGCAGTCTTTGGACTATTATTGTACGGGTAACGCAGTCTATGGACCATTATTGTATTTTAATGCAGTCTTTGGACCATTATTGTATGGTTAATGCAGTCTTTGGACCATTATTGTACGGGTAATGCAGTCTTTGGACCATTATTGTATGGTTAATGCAGTCTTTGGACCATTATTGTATGGTTAATGCAGTCTTTGGACCATTATTGTACGGGTAACGCAGTCTATGGACCATTATTGTACGGGTAATGCAGTCTTTGGACCATTATTGTATGGTTAATGCAGTCTTTGGACCATTATTGTATGGTTAATGCAGTCTTTGGACCATTATTGTACGGGTAACGCAGTCTTTGGACCATTATTGTACGGGTAATGCAGTCTTTGGACCATTATTGTATGGTTAATGCAGTCTTTGGACCATTATTGTACGGGTAACGCAGTCTATGGACCATTATTGTACGGGTAATGCAGTCTTTGGACCATTATTGTATGGTTAATGCAGTCTTTGGACCATTATTGTATGGTTAATGCAGTCTTTGGACCATTATTGTACGGGTAACGCAGTCTTTGGACCATTATTGTACGGGTAATGCAGTCTTTGGACCATTATTGTACGGGTAATGCAGTCTTTGGACCATTATTGTATGGTTAATGCAGTCTTTGGACCATTATTGTACGGGTAATGCAGTCTTTGGACTATTATTGTACGGGTAACGCAGTCTTTGGACCATTATTGTACGGGTAATGCAGTCTTTGGACCATTATTGTATGGTTAATGCAGTCTTTGGACCATTATTGTACGGGTAACGCAGTCTTTGGACCATTATTGTACGGGTAATGCAGTCTTTGGACCATTATTGTACGGGTAACGCAGTCTTTGGACCATTATTGTATGGTTAATGCAGTCTTTGGACTATTATTGTACGGGTAACGCAGTCTATGGACCATTATTGTATTTTTAATGCAGTCTTTGGACCATTATTGTACGGGTAATGCAGTCTTTGGACCATTATTGTACGGGTAATGCAGTCTTTGGACTATTATTGTACGGATAATGCAGTCTTTGGACCATTATTGTACGGGTAATGCAGTCTTTGGACTATTATTGTACGGGTAATGCAGTCTTTGGACTATTATTGTACGGGTATGCAGTCTTTGGACTATTATTGTACGGGTAATGCAGTCTTTGGACTATTATTGTATGGTTAATGCAGTCTTTGGACCATTATTGTACGGGTAATGCAGTCTTTGGACTATTATTGTACGGGTAATGCAGTCTTTGGACTATTATTGTACGGGTAATGCAGTCTTTGGACCATTATTGTATGGTTAATGCAGTCTTTGGACCATTATTGTACGGGTAATGCAGTCTTTGGACTATTATTGTACGGGTAATGCAGTCTTTGGACTATTATTATACGGTTAATGCAGTTTTTGGACTATTATTGTACGGGTAATGCAGTCTTTGGACTTTTATTGTACGGGTAATGCAGTATATATGATATGTACTTTATGGGGAATGCAGTCTAAGGACCTTTATTGAACAGGTAATGGAGTATTTGGATTATTTGTTGTACCAGTGTAGTCAATGAGCTAATTATTATATGTACTATGCAGATTCTCTAGACTGTGTACTCTACAGACATAGCGCGTCTCTGGGATATGTAATGTACGGGCATACCGGGCGAGACATGGCATTCAACAGAACATCCTTTTGGTTCAGTCGCAGTTCAACTTCAAAGCTTAATATAAAATCTGACGCGTAAGAGAACTTCTATACTTAAGTTTTGGTCTTTATTTCATAAATAGCAAAATCGGTTTAAACATCAAAACAAGTTTTCACTGTTTACCTCTCATTCTTTCCTGGTACTTTTCTGAAAATAAAATTTGAGTACTAATACTTTCTACAAGTTTTATTTTATTTGCGTCTATTATAATTATTATTATTATTATTATTATTATTATTATTATTATTATTAGTTTGTTATTATTATTATTATTAGTAGTATTATTATTTTATTAGTATTATTGTCATTATTTTTATTATTATTATTATTATTATTATTATTATTATTATTATTATTATTATTATATTATCATCATCATTATTATCATCATTATTAATATTATTATTATCATTATTATTAATAGTATTAAAATTATTATTATATTATTATTATAATTATTATTATTATAATTTTTATTATTATTATTGTAATCATTATTGATATTATTATTATTATTATTATTATTATTATTATCCACATAATTATTATCATCAACATTATTAATATTATTATAATTATTATTATCATTATTATTATAATATTTAATATTATTATGATTATTATGATTATTTTTTATTTCTATTCTTTTAATTTTTATTATTATTATTAATTTAATTATTATTATCATTATTATTATTATCATTAATAATTTTATTATTATTATAATTATTATTCTTATTATATTTATCATATTATTATTATTATTATTATTATTATTATTATTATTATTATTATTTCTTTGCATGCACTCAGGAACTAGTTTGTATACAGTGAAAAAATATCACTGCCAGATCTGTTTTATTTATTTATTTATTTATTTATTTATTTATTTATTTATTTATTTATTTATTTATTTATCTATTTATTTATTTATTTATTTATTTTTTTAGTTATTTATCTATTTATTTATTTATAACTTTATTTATTTATTTATTTATTTATATACTTATTTATTTATTTACTTATTTATTTATTTATTTATTTATTTATTTTTATTATTATTATTAGTATGAGTATTAGTAGTAGTAGTATTGATGTTGTTAATAGTGTTATGATTATTATATGATTTGTTTATTATTATTATTATAATTATTATTATTATTATTATTATTATTATTAATCATAATAAAATTATTAATACTATTATTATTATAATTATTAATAATATTATTAACTATTATTATTATATTATTTTTTATTATTATTATTATTATTATTATTATTATTATTATTATTATAATTATTATTATTATTATTATTATTATTTTATTATGATTGCTATTATTATTATTACTTTGCATGCCTTCAAGGACTAACAGGTTTAAAGTTAAATAAAAACGTTAATTCCGAGTATTCGTTCTCTCTGTGTAACAATAATTTATATTTGAAAATGGTTTGCATTTTAGTGTATAGATAAGGTTACATGTATCAATAATTTATAATTGAAAATGGTTTACATTTTAGTTTTTCGATACGGTAATTTTTTACATTTTAGTTTACCGATACAGTATTTTTTTTTTACCTTATTTATTGGGGTTTTTTTTTTTTTTTTTTTAATTTATTTAATTTTATTTAATTTTATTTAATTTTCAGCATACGATAGGCTATACATGGCGCCCAATATTATTGGTGTTGGAAGAACCCGGGAAAACCCCTAGAAAGAACCACCGACCCACGAGAAGCTACTGGCAAGCTTTCTCACATAACTACATGAGCCGAATCTTAGACTCGATACGGTTACATGTAACAATAATTTATAATTGAAAATGGTTTGTATTTTAGTATACCGATAAGGTTGCATGTAATAAATAATTTATAATTTAAAATGGTTTGCATTTTAGTGTACCGATAAGGTTGGCATGTCTAGGAACACGGTGTAGTGTTAATTTTGAAAATAAGGCAGGTTATTGATATTTATCAAGAAGAGTGTTTCAACATAACAACAACAACAACAACAACATAAAATGCGATGAGCGAGTTTGAAAGCGAATTCGAATATAAAAATTGAAAATGAAGTAAAACAATAATAAGAAGAAATGGGATGATGCGAGTTTCCAACGCATGATCGCTTGTTTTGGCGCGTGGGATGGGACACACATAAAAAGACAAATGTCGGTGTTGATGTTTGTATATACGATAAAATGTTCTATATGTAATTTATTTAAAAAGTCTGTATGTCGTGCAGTTTATTTATAAGGCCCTTGACATGTTCGAATTGTTCTTAAAATTTGATGTAAGGCGACCTACTTTCTAGCTATCTTAAAATATGATGTAAGGTGACCTACTTTGTTATCTCAATAGCTATCATCCGTTTTGCATTTAGTTCAACACTCTTGCTTCCGTAGTTTGTTTGATTCGCAACACCGCCTAAAACTTAATGTTCAATCTAGTTCAGTACCTTTTAAAGAAATTATTTTGAACAAATATATAAGCAACAATTTTTTATTCATTTTTTATGCAGTCAGAACATCCCCAGAACCGGCAATTTAAAGACGTTTATTTTATATTCACTTATACTTGAGTTTATTTAAAAAGAGATAAAGGACTTTTAATAACTTCCTTAAATGCCACATTTTGCATTTACTTCTATCTTTATGACAAGCCATCCCGAAAACATCTAAATATTTATTTCATTTATTTCAACTTTTTGACCGCTTTAAACACAAATCTTTGTATTTATTTATATACCAACTGAATCGCACTAGAAACTCCATTTTACACCTCCTTTGGTTAGGGCCATTCAAAGTTTAAAGTTGTTGTAATTAGCAAATTTACTTGGAAACATGGTTATGCTGAATATCTGGGCTATGTACTATACCCTAGTCTATGGGCTATTTATTTTACGGGCTATACAGAGCCTATGGACAATATGCTTTACGGTAAAACAGTTTTGGGGCTATGTATTGTATAGACTGTGCACAGTCTCTAGACTCTGTACTGTACGAGTCAAAAGTCTTTGGACTATGTACTACTGTACGAGGTAAAGCAGTCAATGGGGTTATGTACTGTATGAGGTAAAGCAGTCAATGGGGTTATGTACTGTACGTGGTAAGCAGTATATATGCTATGTAGTGCACGAGATAAAGCAATCTATGGGCTATGTAATTTACCCGGTAATGCAGTATATGGTATATGTACTGTACGGGCTAAACAGTTTAGGGGCTATATTCGGTATGGGCTATGCAGTCTCTCGACTGTACTGTACGACGTAAAACAGAGTCTGGGATATGTATTGTACGGGTAATGCATTCTTTGAGATATGTAATGTACGGGCATACCGGGCGAGACATGGCATTCAACCGAACTTCCTTTTGGTTCATTCGTAGCACAGTTCTTCAACTTAATATCAAATCAGACGCTTAAGAGAAGTTCAATTATGAAGTTTGGATTTGGTTCATAAATTGGAAAAACGGTCGAAAACCCTGTTTCATGTAATGTTAACTCGTATCCTTTCCTAACACTGTTCTATAAGGAAAAGAATGAGCACAATGGCTGTTAGTTTATTTTTATTATGTATATTTTCATGTATTTAACTTGTTCTATATAGTAGTAGTAGTAGTAGTAGTAGTAGTAGTAGTTGTAGTAGTAGTAGTTTTTATGCACAATTGAAAAGCTGGTATACAATAAAATAAAATTTACTTCCAAATATTATTAATACCTCAATTTCTTTCTTTATTATTATTATTATTATTATTATTAATATTATTATTATTATTATTATTATTATTATTATTATTATTGTGTTTTCATGCACTAAGGAAGAGTTGGTTTGAAGTGAAATATTATTTCGGTCTGTTTTACTTGTCACAACATGTTCCCGACGCTACTTCCAAATGTAATATCTGTGTTAAACTTCTCACGCCATGTTACCCAAGCAACCTCCAAATGTTACATCTGTGTGTTTTTTATGTCTAGCGAACATGCAAACTATAATTCAAAATGTTACATACAACTGTTTTTATGTTTAACGAACCTGCCCACTCTAATTCCAAATGTTACATCGCTCTGTTTTATTTGTTTAGCGTTTACAACATGTTCGAAGATGATAATTAAAACTGAGGTAAAGAATAAGTAATGCAACTGGTATGCCACTCTTTTCAAACTCGCGATCTCTTGTTTTGCAAGCTCAGCTGGACACACAAAAGAAAGACAAATATCAGTGTGGGCGATTATATGAAATAATATAAAAATATCTGCTACTTGTGCATTGTATTCATGAGATCGTTGAGATGTTGGAATTGCTCTTGAAATTATGTGCAAGTCGACATCCTGTTTTATTATCACGATAGCCAGCATCCGTTTTTCAACTAGTCCTACACTCAAGTTTCTGTACTTCGATTCCCGACTCCACCCTAGACAGGATATATATATATATATATATATATATATATATATATATATATATATATATATATATATATATATATATATATATATATATATATGGTATCTACCATTTTCTGCTGATCGAGCAGCAGAGGGGGTGAATCAGACAACTTTTCAAACAAAAATCGATTTTAACCGTCAAAACAGCAAATAGAGCCTTCCTACGAATTTTCATGTTTTAACCAAAAAAAAAAGAAAGTCTCCATTTGCCAAACAGAGACTTAGTGATTTTTGTCTAAAACACGATCTTGCAGGGGCTTCGAAATGGGTAAAAAAAAAAAGACGATGGACACTCACCCCTATGATTTCAACCGAATATTTTATCAAGTCCGATACGATATCGCGTCCGAGGGTCTGCTAAATTTATCGTTACAAATCCGTGTGGTATTGACTGAGCGTGACTAAAAAAAATTCTAAATTGATTATGATTCATATCACCGCAGCACCAAGTTTGCCAAATATTTCTAAGAGTATGTGTGTCAACTGCATTAAATACACACAAAAAATTACAGTTATCTCTGATCACTTTTGGTATTTGTATGTATCGTTGAGTGACATATATCACATCAGTGCTTTTATGCCTGCCTCTGGAAAAAATCATTGCAGGATTCTTTTGATTGTCTAACATGATATCGTCATATACGACTAAATTTTTAAAATCTCCATTAATATCATCAATACTCGGTGCATCGGCTACATCTGTGATAAATTCAATAAAATCATCATCGATTTGAAATTATTTTGCTTTCTCGTTAAAATCCTTTAGCACTTCATAGCATCGCTGATCGTCTACACTCGGGGCTATTAAATACAATTTGTTCCATTTCATCCATCTCGTTATCAAATTAAGTAGCAGTTGTGTCTTGCCGCTTCCAGATGGTCCGATTATAATCATTCTAATTGAATTCGGCAACATTTCATGGTGTTTAATAGGTTCACGTCGTCGGGTAGCTGAATAATCAATTACATTCATGCTGTTATATATAAATTATGGATCTATATTGTGTGAAATGTAGGGCGCGTACTGGCACAGATGACTTGACGACGATTACAACTAAAAATAACCGATCTGGTAAATGCGTACAATGTAGTACAAAGAAATTTAGATTTGTTTCTCTTGGTAAACCCAAGGAACCTTTAAAAAAAAACGAGGAGGTGATATCGCAGCCAAGCTAACTAAACTCCCTGGAACCCCATGGGCAAAGTATCCAGGAGAAAAACACCTTCCAGGGTATAGTTATTGTGGACCCGGAACCAGACTTGATATCAGACTCAATAATCATAACCAACCCAAACCCGGTGAAGAACCAATAAATGCCATTGATAAGGCGTGTCACGTTCATGATGCTGCTTATAAAAGCAGTAATCTGCAACACAGGCATCTAGCAGATGTGAACTTAATTCATCCGTTAAATGATATTCCTGATAAATCTTTCAAAGAAAAATTGGCTTCATTTTTGATAAAATCGGCAATGAAAGGTAAATTGATGTTAGGTGCTGGTAATTAATAACAACATGGAATCTATTTATTATTCTCCGAGTGGATACTGGAGGGGTAAATCAGCAATCCATAAACTCGCTAGCGCTGCAAAAGTGAAAAAAAAAACCATTGCGACTATTTAGTTATCAAAACATGCACTATGGCAAATTTATCAACCACCGCCTAAACAAATCAATTTCTCGCATTTTGATGTGACCGTTCCTAATGAAGTTCATCAGGCTGATATATTATTTTTTCCACATGATGGTGGTTACAAATACGCGTTAACCGTAGTTGATGTTGCAAGTCGATACAAAGAAGCAGAACCGTTAAAAACAAAGTCGGCCACTGAAGTTGCTTCTGCATTTGAAAGGATTTATCGACGAGGTCCTCTGCACTGGCCAAATCTATTACAAGTTGATCCTGGCAATGAATTTCAGGGTGCAGTGTTATTAACAATGAAGCATCATAATGTCACTATCAGACGGGGGCATACTGCGCTACATCGTGATCAGGCAATTGTTGAACGGTTTAATCGGACGATTGCTGAGCGGTTATTTGGATATCAATACGCAAAAGAATTCATCCAAGAAAAAAGATCTCGTGAATGGGTTAAAAGATTACCAGCTGTGATTACCGCACTGAATAATGAGATTACTAGAACAATCAACATGAAACCTATCAACGCGATTAAAAAGTAAAACTCCAGCAAGAGGATTCTAGCGTTTCCCAACCAATTCTTGGTAGTAATATCACTGTTAGGTATTTATACGAACCAGGAGAGCTTGAAGGTGGCAGAAAAAGGGATTCTGATCCTATTTGGAGTGTTACTGCACACAAGATATCTAGTATAACACGATCAACTGGTAGACCTCCAATCTATAGAGTGGATTCAACTGCCCCTCAACGAGGATTTACTCGACAACAATTACAAGTGATACTCAATTACCACCGCGGGGTCTTAACTAGCCAAAAAATCCGCAGGAGTTTCAAAGACAATTCTTCGAAGCTGATTTATTCTTCGTACTCTGGATTCTGCAAGATAGACTAAATTTGACCACTGAATGAGATTATCTACTATCCAAACAATGGTATCCGATATAGTCAATCCCTGTGAAAAATGTATCGTCGCTGCGTATCCTAGCGTCCATGGTGATTTATTAGCACGCAATGCATCTTCAACGACGCTGATATCAACCAGCACAATATCATTTAATACGAAAATTTGTTTTTCACTTTGTCCTGGAATATCAAATTCAATGTTCTGTTTTTGTGTATCCGATGACCTATACCATAACTGTACTGGAAGTGTTGCAAATGTTTTTTTATGCAATTCAAATAACTTCATCTGAAGTGTGTCTCTGACTATTTTTCTACTTGCAATTATCAAATCATTTGGTCTCCATGTTTCCCAGAAATCATTCATTGGAGTTTCTGAAATTATTTCACGCGCTATTTGACATTGGATTCTATCCGGTTGTAATCTAATTAGCGCTTTGAATTCTCGTAATTGTTCATCAAGTGATCTATAATCAGTGTTAATTTCTTCATAATAGTCTACAAAACCCTTTAGCCATTCATGTGGGGATGCACCGACAAATGGTGGTGGTTGGCCGTTATCACCGCACATGACGACTTTTGTATTTTTCAATAATATCCACTCGAGAAATGTTTGTAATACATTTAATGACACTGTGCATATTTCATCCCAAATGATGATTTCAGGAATAAATTTCTCGCCCATACGCTCAGGAGTCCACTTATCTCCTTTCCATCGAAAGAAACTGTGATAAGTACAGGCATTTACCCCTCGCTGTATCATCTCTCTTGCAAGTCTGTGAGTTGGTGTTAGCACAATCATGTTTGGATTTTTCCCACGGAATAATTCAATTGCACGAGTTGTTTTTCCTGACCCGCCACAGCCGTTTAAATAAACTGTTTTATATCTACAGATTGGATCAGAACACGGTGGTGCATTAGAAAATTCTGAACACTGATTGCTTTTTAAATAATTATTTTCAATCGTAACATCTGTTGATTGAATATAATCATGAAGCATTTCTCGCTTAATTCTCCATGACCCTCAATTCTCGTTGCTACCGCTTATGAATTCAGCCACATCGCTGTTTATGTAAAATGATTCAGTGGCGACTCTAACTGCGGTGTCAGGAAATCTATTTATCATTGAAAATAAATTGATAGAAGCATAATCGAGCATAGCAGCTCTCAAATGTGTATACTGCGGATTGTATCCATCGTTGTAGGTAACAATTGTACCCAATTTGGTTCCATCGGACAGAAATGCGTCTTTACGATTGACATATATGCCCTTATTCGTTAGATCCGCGATTACAAAATCGTATTCAGCGTTGTCTATAATCAACCGCGAAGAATATCTTGTATTGTCGTATTTGCCACCCTGGGTGAATTTACCAATTATTCTTCGTCCAAGATCTTTTGCTTCGTTGTTTCTGATTTCAAATAACTGTTTGGACCAATCCATGATTTGTTGTTCATTAAAATCAGGAAACAGTTTTCGCTGTTCGCTAATTATTTTTTCTAGATCAGGTTGTGGTAACCAGACTGATTTCTGTGCTCGATAGGATATAATCGCTTCACTGACAATTAACGATTGTAACATCCCACAATCAATCATATATCTCAATAGCACTATTGGCATCCAGTGTTTTTCAGACATGTGTCTACCAATCCAAAGATAACTAGACGGATGAAGTCCTGTAGCCAATTCAAATGATACTACACGAGCGAATCCGGTTAAATCAAAATCAGGCAGTGGTCCATTAATAGCAACACGAGCCATTTCGTGTGTGGGGTGTCCAAATCGTTTGAAGTATTCGCTACATTCTCCATACCCGAGAAAACTCCCTGGATAACACGCAATCATATCAACGGAAATAACGGTTTAAGTGTCATATTTTGTATTCCATAACCCTCCATTGTTATATTCAAGACAGCTCAATCTGACATCTGATAAAAACCCACTTCGCGTTGGTTTCCACGCGTTTTTCTTCCTAGCAAAATGTGCTGCAACCGAGAGAAGTGTAAAACAGTTTGTTAGTAATTGATCTTCGATTCCCCCCTATGGAGAAAACTCACTAGCTAGTTGTTTCATTTGATTATGCAGCTCTTCAGTACAGTGTCACGGAATTGTATACGACTATGTTCAATATGTATATGTGGTCAAAAATCTAGTCTCGATTTTGTTACTGCGTACAGCCTTACCGAGGGTAGTTTATTATTTTTTTTGGTATTTTTAGTTATTTCGACATAATGAGCGAACGCTCAGCTCATGCTGCATGTGCGAAATTGCCTGCAGTTTAAAGTACCTAGCTGCGCATATCTGTCACAGCTAGGGGTATATAAGGACGAAATTATAAGACAGAAAACACATTACGATCCAGTCTTGTCGGAAAAGCTTCCATCCTTAAAGGAGCAATCTATCAGCTAAAAGAGCTGAGTGGGGGCCGTTGGTGCCCGGGTGCGGTGCCATGTTGCGGTGTCCGTGGGGTGACCGTGGGTGACTGTGGTCCGGAGCTGAGTGGGGCCCGTTGGTGCCCGGGTGTGGTGCCATGTTGTGGTGTCCGTGGGGTGACCGTCTATGCTGTCCGTGTGTGGTTCAATGTTGTGGTGACCGTGGGGCTTGTCTATGCTGCCTGCGTGTGTGGTGCCGTGTTGGGTACCTTGTGTATGTTTGTTTTTGTGTAAGCTGCCTTTGTGTATGCTTCGTTATATATAGGTATTGTATATAATTGGGTGATGTCAAGGTCACAGAACGTTTAGGTTCTTGTGACGTATACGCTGTGTTTTGGTGACGATGGTTCGGAAGAGTGTACTGGTGTCCTCAAATCGAGGGACCGAGGCTTCGCGACCATCGTCTCTGTGTTAAATGTAAAGGGCTCCCGAGGGATCTTTCAAACAGACGTGGGAGTGGACCATGCGTGGCGACTCCACCACCATTGACTAGAGCGGTATACATCTTCGACGTCAAAAGGACGCCATGATAGTTGTAGTATCCGTGTTCCATATTTTTTATTACCATCTAAGCAAGCAATTCACATCCATGTATCAGTTTCGTTATCTGAATGACTCATAATTTCACTTTTCTTTGCAGTCTCGTTATATGAACGACACCCGCATAATTTCATTCTACACAAATCTCGTTCCATGAACGAGAACTTCAGAATTTAGGGTTCACCATTGCATATATCTCGTCATATGGACGACATATTATTTAAACACTTTTTTGCAGTCTCGTTATATGAACGACACCTGCATAATTTTATTATGTATTTAATAACTTCTTTGCAGTCTCGTTATATGAACGACACCTGCATAATTTTATTATTTATTTAATAACTTCTTTGCAGTCTCTTTATATGAACGACACCTGCATAATTTTATTATTTATTTAATATCTTCTTTGCAGTCTCGTTATATGAACGACACCTGCATAATTTCATTCTACACAAATCTCGTTCCATGAACGAGAACTTCAGAATTTAGGGTTCACCATTGCATATATCTCGTCATATGGACGACATATTATTTAAACACTTCTTTGCAGTCTCGTTATATGAACGACACCTGCATAATTTCATTCTACACAAATCTCGTTCCATGAACGAGAACTTCAGAATTTAGGATTCACCATTGCATATATCTCGTCATATGGACGACATATTATTTAAACACTTCTTTGCAGTCTCCTTATATGAACGACACCTGCAGAATTTTATTATTTATTTAATAACTTCTGTGCATTCTCGTTATATGAACGACACCTGCATAATTTTGTTATTTATTTAATATCTTCTTTGCAGTCTCGTTATATGAACGACACCTGCATAATTTCATTCTCACATATCTCGTTCCATGAACGAGAGCTTCAGAATTTAGGGTTCACAATTGCATATGTCTCGTCATATGGACGACGTATTATTTATTTAATATCTTCTTTGCAGTCTCGTTATATGGACGACGTATTAATTATGTAATATCTTCATTCTAGTCTCGTCATATTGACGACGCATTCTTTTCATATTTGCATCTATCTCGTTATACGAGCCTTTTATATATATATATATATATATATATATATATATATATATATATATATATATATATATATATATATATATATATATATATATATATATATATATATATATATATTCATATTTGTAAATTCATTCATATACTTCTTTTTTGTCATTACGTTACTGAAATTCATAGTTCCATGTTAGGAACATTTATATAAATAGATTTTTCTTATATTTTGTAAAATATTTGTGTCAGAGTTGATTTTTAAAATTGCGTTTATAAAATAAACATCTTATTAACGCAGTTGTGTTCCGTGTCTTCACTAATCCAGTCCCGACTCGGTCTATCTTGTGACATACAGTACAATTCTCCGTTGGGTCTTACAAACTGATTGAATCCACATTCATCGTCTGTAGCACTGTGAAATAGCTACGTCGACACAGGATCTTTTTTACTCAAATTGTAAATAACATCAAATAAGTTCTGCTCGGAAAAAAACTCTCCCCCCAACAGGGTTTGGGGTATATATCTCACGGTTCTATCCCGTGGGAATATTGTTACTGCAGATGACCACGCGTGTTCGTTATGATCAATAATTTGTATTGGAGTTCCTTGTGATTTATATTTCGATTCGTATAATACTTCTCCGGTTATTGTCGTTACTGATATTGGAAATCTTAATGATTTTTCTAATTTGGTTATATCCTGAATTGTTGCCCCATGCTGTTTCATCGTTAATTCCCATTCGGTTATTTTTTTCGTCTTAGATCAGTCAGTTTATTTCCCCGGGACGCATTTGTGAAGTGTTCTATTATTCGTTCTGCTACACAATTGAGTGGCAATGACGAATATTTCATTGGTACTAGTTTTGCAATATCGGGTTTTTCATTTAACGGATATATCCCGTAAACAACTGCTGTTACAGGATAAGATCTCTCGTAGTATGGTTTGTCAATTCCAGTCAAAATTCCTGGTTTGGAATCTTGACTCACAATGACAGTTT
This sequence comes from Unio delphinus, assembly GCA_029339505.1. NCBI lineage: Eukaryota > Metazoa > Mollusca > Bivalvia > Unionida > Unionidae > Unio > Unio delphinus. The sequence goes on from JAQISU010000008.1 coordinate 23,129,561, forward strand.
TTTTGTCCTTGAGAATTGGTTCAAATTTATCACGAATAATCCAATCTCCAGTGTCGTCACGGATAAGGAATTTTATTCTAAACAAATGCCTTTTCCGCGAAAGATGTGAGATTATCACTGCTGCTTTTTCATCATTCATGGTAGCATCGATGTTGGGTACAATTCGAAATGTTGACCAACAATGAGATGCTCCATCACGCTTGAATTCGTTAAAACAGTCTCTGATTTTACTAATCGTGGTTCTATCAAGAATTTTATTCTTTGGTGTATCAGAAACTCTATCAAGATTGAATTTAGCATTTTTCCAAGGCGTAATTTTCGATAATCTCTCAAACTCATTCATACTATAATTAAAACAAGCATTTAAATGAAAGATTTATGTATAATGAATCATTGCAAATGGCTCATGATTGGATCAGTGACTCCTTGTAACAAATCATGTAGAAATGAATTCTGTGGGTATCATACGCAAAGTTTTCGTCGTGGAAGCCTTGGTCCGTTACCTTGTATTCGATGTAGGGTTGGTGTTAAGGGAAAATCACAATTGTGTATTGGTTGTGGTGGCAAGCGATACAGGGAGTTGAAGCGTTATTATGACAAAAGAATCAAAAACTCCATAAAATATTCTGACCCTGACAAAGTCCCTGACCCTAACACTGACAGAGTTCCTGACAAAGTCCTTGACAGAGTCAAGGAAAAATCATAAGAACTCCTCAAGACTATATTGAAAGATTTATTATTAGACCAAACAATGAATTAGACAAATAGTATTAGTATACAAATGAACCAAGAATTCAGACCACACCTTGTGATTACAAATTATGAAGCATCCAGTGATGGTATTGTAAGAAACCGTAGGCTGAAGAAACCAGTTGGTGCTGTGAATAATCAGGGGTATTTGATGTTTACTGCTGGAGGAAAGAAGAGATATCTTAATCATCGTTTTAGTGTATGAATGTCACAATGGATTGATCAAAGATGGTTCTGTTATTGATCACATTGATTCTAATCCAAAGAACAATTCTTTATCAAATCTGCAAGTTGTTACACAGAGTGAGAATTTGAAACGAGGAAAGACTGGAAAATGCTCGAAAAAACGAGACCAGTAAAATCTTTTAATAAGGCAACTAACGAGGAAAAAATATTCCAATAAATATATGAAGCTGGAAAGTATTTCAATATTTGTAGAGCCTCAGTAAGATATGTTGCATCGGGAATAACCAAAACGGCGATTTCAAAAAAGAGCGGACAAAAAATTCAATTTAGTTATGTCTAATGCGTCATATTTTTCATTTAGAAATATGTATTGTTATAGAATATGAATTCTGAAAAAAAATGAATAGCATTATAGTTGAAATTGCAAAATTGAAAAGTCAGGATATAATGCTATCTGACAATTTGAATCCTGATCAAATCATGTCAGATTTTCAGGATATAGAATATGGAGTTAGCACTAACAAGTATATGCTGCCAAAGAAGTATGCGCTAATCAAAAGAATTCAGAATTCTATTCGGGATTCTCTTGCATTTTCCAGAGACGTAAGTGTGTTTGTCCCGTTATTTACTATCGTGGAAGAAATACGAAAAGAATTGGGTAGGGAATGTGAATTGAAAAAAGAGGTTAATTCGAAGATTAGAAACATACGGGCGTTAATTCAAGAAAATGAACGATTTTGACCGAAATTGTCTACTTGACCGTAAAACTCTCAAGGGAAAACCACCAAAACTGTCAAAAAATCAGTGAAAATATTTCACAGCAATGAGAAAAATATTTTTTTATTGTTAGTTGCAGCAATCATGATTTTGAAATGGAAAATCCTTTGGGAAATTAACACTGAAAATCGACTACTTTACCCTACGGGTTTTTTTTGTGATCAAAAATCAATGAAAAATGGCCAAAAATCAATGAAAACAGACAAAAATTGATGAAAAATGGTCGAAAATCATCAAAAATAAATCCTAACAGCTTTTCCCTATGGAAAATCTCATGCAAATCTCAAAGAGATTACCACCAAAATGACACAAAATCAATGAATAAACCACCAAAACTGTAAAAAAAATTAGTGAAAAACAGGCAAAATCAGTGAATAAAAAATATTTCACACTGAATAAAAAATAAAAATATTTCACACACTGAATAAAAAATCGATAATTTCACAGCAATAAAAAATATTTTACACTTAATAAAAAATATTTCACACTGAATAAAAAAATAAAAATATTTCACACTGAATAAAAAATACAAAAATTTCACACTGAATAAAAAATAAAAATATTTCACACTGAATAAAAAAAAAATATTTCACACTGAATACAAAATCGATAATTTCACACATAGCGAATGAAAACTATTTCACACACAGTGAATAAAAACTATTTCACAGTGAATAAAAAATCGATAATTTCACACATAGCGAATGAAAACTATTTCAAACACAGTGAATAAAAACTATTTCACACAGTGAGTAAAAACTATTTCACACTGAATAAAAAGTCGATAATTTCACACATAGGGAATTCAAACTATTTCACACACATTGAATAAAAACTATTTCACACACACTGAATGAAAAATATTTCACACACAGTGAATAAAAACTATTTCACACACACTGAATAAAAAATCGATAATTTCACACATAGCGAATGAAAACTATTTCACACACACTGAATAAAAAATCGATAATTTCACACATAGCGAATGAAAACTATTTCACACATAGCGAATGAAAGCTATTTTACACTGAATAAAAAATATTTCACACTGAATAAAAAATATTTCACACTGAATAAAAATAAAAATATTTCACAGCAATAAAAAATAAAAATATTTCACACAGAATAAAAAATAAAAACTATTTCACACAGTGAATAAAAAATATTTCCCAGCAATAAAAAATAAAAATATTTCACACTGAATAAAAAATAAAAATATTTCACACTGAATAAAAAATAAAAATATTTCACACTGAATAAAAAATAGAAATATTTCACACTGAATAAACAATATTTCACACTGAATAAAGAATAAAAATATTTCACAGCAATAAAAATACAAATATTTCACAGCAATAAAAAATACAAATATTTCACAGCAATAAAAAATATGTCACACTGAATAAAAAATAAAAATATTTCACAGTGAATAAAAAATAAAAATATTTCACACTGAATAAAAAATATTTCACACTGAATAAATAATCAATGGACCGTTAATGGATGGTTCCAATTAGTTAATCATCGATGGGGAAAATTGTTTTACAATTGAAAAATTGTTTGCAATTTCAAATAATGGTCAATGAAGCATTAACGACCCGATTGGCTCGTGATCGACTAGATGCAATTAAGAGATTTATACCAATTCGCGACTCTGTAAAGAAAAAACTGCAATAACGACAGAGTTTACAAACTGATTTTGATGTGGGGTCTGAAGAATTGTTTAAACCAGTAACCACTGCAACGAAAGGGGTAGAGCGTGCTATATTGGTGAACTTGAAAACATAGCAGCGGAAACTGAACAAACAAAACAAGCTGTACAAAAACTTGAACTACCTAAATCAAAAAGAACAGTAGATGATTTACGCGCGAGATTTATCGAGGAAGGTTTAGCAGCAATTGATAATACTGATCCAGCAGAAATTCCTGCGCTTGTTGTTACGACTTATGAAAACAGAAAAAAAATGTTGAAACCAGAACATCACAAGTTTGTTAGAAATATAACTCATTGGGCTGATATATTCTACAAAATCAAAACTAAAACAAGTCAAATTGATACCAATAATGTATCATACATAGGATATATCAATGCGGTGGGTACAGTGTATAAGCGATATGAAGAACTAAAGCAACAACAAAAACCGCAAAAATTGCAAGGAAAGCGACAGCAACCTGCAAAGAAAATATCTTTTTCACCTAAAAAACAACAACAACTACCACCTCATGATGATGTTTTTGATTATTTACAAACCACGGATACAGAAAAACTGGATGAAGCAACTGGTTATAGCGGAAAGGGATTGCAAGATTCCAGTGGGGTATATCCTGGTAATGTTCTCAGTGATATATCACGATTAGAGGTTCTTGTAGGAGGGTTCCGAGCTGGAAATAACTCACCGGAAATAATTAATGAAGCAGCTGATATCTGTAGACGGTTATTTGCCGGCGGTATCATGGATATCAGCACATATCGAGATTTCATTGACGAGTTAGCAAGTGGGTATCATAGTGAATGAATTGAAAAATTGTTTTACAATTGAAAAATTGTTTACAATTTCAAATAATGATCATACACTACAATCATGATAAACCAGCCAGCGTCTATGTAGTAAACTCACGGTTTCCGGTTTATAGCGCGTACTATGGTGATGGTTTCCGTGATACCATTTTAGGATTATTTTCAAGAATGGCCCCAAAAGTGATGCCGTTAGCTAAACAACTAGGAATGAAAGCCATTGATGTTATTCGTGATAAGGGTATTAGTGCTGTTGGAGATCTTGCCGGAAAAGCGTTTTCAGCCGCGAAGAATAAAATAACATCATTAGTTAGACGGAGAAAGAAACCGTTACCATCTACTGCAGTTATGCCTGCGAGTGTTAGTAAAATAATAAATAACGCAGTAGATGAAAAACTAGCGTCGTTGATGACCCCCGACCAAAGCAACATCGCAAATATGACAGCAGGAAGTGGCTTAAAACCACGACGATGAAAATCCTACGATTGGAAATCGCAATTTAGATCAATGGATATATAATAAAATGTTCAAAAGGTCACCTGATCCAGCGTTTGATATAGACGCCCCAGTGCGCAAGGATGATTCTGTACGCGATTATCAATATTACGCCTATCATGCAATAGACTCAAATAGTCGATCAAGAATTGAACTTCAAGTTCATGATACCAGTAAATACTTTCTACCCGCTGAAGCGTTTATTGAAGTAGAAGGAGAACTTGTAACAGCTGCTGATACTACTGCTGTACCAGCACCGTATCCAGTTTGTACCCAAGTCGGTTTAGTCAATAATGGTATTATGGCGTTATTCGAAAGTGCTAGATATCTCATTGATGGAAAAGAAATTGAGTCGATAGATCGCGATGTTGATGTGGCTACAACAATAATAGGACTAGCAAGATATTCCGGTGATTATACAAGATCAGCAGGACCTTCTATGATGTTTGCAAAAGATGTTAAAAATACCGCTGGAGGAAATCAATTTATTATAAGACGACCACAAAATAATGCTGGTGCTGCTAATGTTGATGTCGAGAATATGATTATAAACAACGATCCTAATTTCAATCTAGGAGCTGCAACGCGTATTTCAATGTTGGAGGGGCGGCGTAAATCATTTTCATGCGCAATTCCACTGCATCATATATTTGGATTCTGCAGAAATGTTCGAAAAGTTATTTATGAAGCAAAGCATACAGTAGCGCTTGTGCGAAAGAGTGATGATAATGACGCAATTTGGAGGATTTCAGCAGATGCTGAAAATCCAAATGCTGATGCTGGTAAAGTCAATTTAACAAAACTATCATTGTGGATGCCAGTGTTGACACCATCAATCACCGCAGAATAACGATTACTATCATTTATTGACCAAGGAGGAAAATCATTACTAAGTTGGCTAACGGTAAGTACAGATGTTAAACAATCAAATATCAACGGGGTATTCACGTGGAACCTAGCATCAAAATAAGGCATGGCTGCGCCACGTCATATATTTATTGCTTTACAGGATAACACACGAGTTGGCAATCAACTCTCCAGCCATATGATATTTGATCAATTAGGTGTTAAAGACGTCTCACTGAGAATAAACGGCCAGCAGGAACCATCTGAAGATGTACAACTTGATTACGGTCAAAATCATATTGCACGTGTGTATCATAGGTTGTTCTTATTTATGGCACGTGATCAAAATGTTGATACTGGTTTGCAAATATCACAATTTGATTTTAAGAATCTGTATCCGATCTATTACTTTTCACTGGAACATGTTGATTTAACAAGACAATCTGTCGTTGATATACATTATAGAGCTAATGTGCTTCGTGGTGCTATTGCTAATTATAGAGCAGTTGCTGTCATTCTCAGTGATAAATCAATGCTACTTGAAGGTGTTGGTGGAAGAATGAGAGTGGTAGATGCGCCAGTGGAAAACATGTAATTGATCCTTCGGATTTTTCCATTGAATTGCTTTACGATTTAGAATCAATCTATTATGTATAATGTCATATAGTGTTATTAGTGTTGCGTTAACTCCCGGTCAAGTCAAGAAATTGCAATCAGAATCGGCTAAAAAAATGTGGAACCACAATCACGTTGAAACCTAATCAAATGACTGGTGGTGCAAATAAATTATCGCTGACAACTCGTCAAGTAAAACACTTCAATGATGCACTTATAGCAAAAAAAGGTGTTCAGATTACTCTTTCTGCGGCTGCTATCAAAAATATGATTAAAACAGGCGGTATCTTCCCGTTGTTTGCTGCGTTACCAGGATTAATTGCAGCGGCCGCACCAGCAGTTGCAAAAGCAGTCGCATTGGGGGCAGCTGGAGGCTTGGGGGCAAAAGCAGTACAAGGCATTGCTGAATCATACGAACCGAAGAAAGGACGAGGGTATAAAAAAGGGAAAGGGTCTAAGACTACCAGGAACCCCGTATTCATGGTACAGCGGAAAGGGTCTAAGACTAGGACCGGTTTATTAACCCAGAAATCTTCGATTGTGGAATCTTCGATTCCTATGTCCAATTTTGATTTAATTGATGCTGCTAAAAAACTCGCGATTAAAAATTTCAGAGGTGTCTTTATGAAAGATCAATTGCCGGCACAACCCAACAGCGTTGAAACCGGTATTATTAATCTCGATAACAGCACCGGACCTGGAACTCACTGGGTTGCATACGCTATTGATCCACGTGCAATCGTCTATTTTGATTCATATGGATTAGCCCCGCCAAAAGAGTTTATGCGTTATATAAAAACTTTTCCAATGAAGACTTGGTATTCTACGCTACAAACACAACAAATGAATGATCCACCAATATGCGGCAGTGAAGTATTAAATGTCCTTGACGCTATTTCAATATCTGGAAAACCACCTCATACTGTCGTAAATGAATACACTAGCAGTCGCTGGAAATCGAAACGATTTTAAAGAGAGATGTATAAAATAACATGATTGATATTTGGGGAAGATCTTTATCATCGATGAAGAAAACCGAACCCGATGGCACTGCAACCCTTGATTATATCAAGGATATAAATCGTTGAGACGTTGAATTTAGCAAGTGTTGATCCTAATGAAATAGTTGTATTTCAAGATCGTCAGGGTAAATTGAAATCTAGTAATGTGTCATTGGATGATATTTTGGTTAAACAACGAAACGCAATCGAGGATACTATTGTGTTATTTTCCGATCAGGGTAAACTCAAACCGGGTGTACTCGTTTCGACTATTACAGGTAGATTAAAAACTCTCAACGATGAGTTGAAAAATTCTGTGTTGGAACTAAGAACACTTCAATCTAAAACTGAAGAACACGGAAAACAGTTTTCAAATTTTCGTAAAAACATCGTGGATAAATTTATTGGAACCCCGTTGGTTAAAATTGAAATAAAACTCCCTGATATAAAAAAATCCATCGATGAGACGAAAAACTTCATCGAAGCCATAAAAAATGATTTTCCGAGGATGATAACAATCATTGAAAAAACAAAAATTCCTCATAAGAAAACCAACAACGTAGTATACACGATCCAATACGGATCATTTGCGTGGGCACCTACAAACAACAAATTAGATATCACTGCAACCGTTAAAGGTATTTATCGATTAACGCTAGTAACAACGACTCAATTTAATATATCATCGTCGAGTTCATCTTGGGTCAATAATACGATTTCAACGATCATCGACAAGGATACAACTGAAAAGTTCACGATAACATCTACTGATAAAAATTTGGTTAGGGTTTCAACAACGTGGTATGTGAAATTCGTAGCGGATTTAAGTAAATAACGGTTTCAATTGAAATCGTAAACTAATTTGAAAATAAAATGATTTCATCATCGCTATATCGCTATGATCAGGCTAGAGAGTTTTCAATGAAACTCAAAAATCTCGCCGAGGAGTATGCAATGAAAATTAAAAAATACCAGCGAAGAATCACAGCAGTTGATGTTACAGTGTACGCTGTGAGTGGTGTAATCACCGGAGCTGGTATTATACTGTCTTCAGTGACAATGATTGCCCCGATAGCTGTTCCAATTTGCATATCCGCGGCAACAACAGTCGGGGATAATAATTTCGATAGTGAGTTCTCAGCGATGGTCAGTATTTATGATTCTGCGATTTCAAAATTAGAGCGACAACAACAGTATAATAACAATGACAACACCGATGGAATTACTTCAACGAATAGTGGAGAACACAACCCCGGTGAAAACCAGCATGCTCTCAATAACATCAACGAATCCTGAATTCAGTGTGAATTTCCCTTCCCCGGTTCCAGTGAAGGAAATCGCGCTAGCAAAATTACGAGTATACCACAGTTGGCCTAATATCAGATCAAAATCATTTGGTGGTCAACAACCCAATAATTCACTGGTATTTGCGAATAAGAATAAAGACGACGGTACCCCAGACTGGAATGTTGTTTCCATACCAACCGGATCATACCAAATTGAACAAATCAATGCTGAATTGCAACGTAGAATAAAATCGATTACTGGAGCAAAATCGAAAATCGCTATAACGGTTCATGAGCCGACGCTATCATCTGCCATTGAAATAAACTCGCCTGGTTACGTCGTAGATATCTATCAGAGTTCTATTAGAACCGTACTAGGATGGCCTGAAATCCCACCTCAACGAGAACCCGTTAATTTACCACCTGAACCACAAAAAACTGATTATATCACCGACAGGAGGAAATCTGACAATCCAATAAAGAGTTATAGCGATTATGACAAATTGAATTTTTTCACTGAAAAGATGGATGGAGGAGGGGATAAATACTACATAACTCGACAGGACAAAATCACTGAAAACTTCACAGCAATGAATAACGATATTTCGTTGCTGTTAATATCCCTTAAATCTGGCTCTCTCACCCGAGATGAATTTATCAGCGTCGTAGAAACATGTAACAAAATCATCAGTGACATGTATGATTTCAATGTGTATATCATTCAAGAGGTATTTTTTGACAGAAATTCTAATACGAAAATAGAATTTGCAACGAAGTATAGTATACGCGAAGAAGATATTACCAAATTCGATCTACCATGATATAACGAACCAGAACTAAAAAAACTTCTCAATGATGCCATCGATATTGGTTTTAACATAATTCATGATGCGTGGGAAAAAACAACAAAACCACAAACAAACAACTATCCTGACACATAATAATGACCCAGATGGTGGCGGCAGGCATATTGCTCCTCAAAATGTGAATATTTCATCGGTGATTGCATTGATTTTAGTATGCGATGTTATCGAAGGAAGCTATCAAATAAATCTAGAACGATCAAATCAAGCTCAACAAGGATATATTTTATACTCTTATTGAAGAATCTGTATGAAACATCTTTTTGATTTGACATGGAGATAAGACAAAGCTGGTGACAAATAGTGACAAACAAATTTCAACCAAGATTAAAGTCAGAGGGCAGCAACTGGAAACAGTGGGCCAATTCAAATATATTGGTTCTATAATCACAGAAAAGGGATCAAGAGCAGAAATTTTGTCACGAACAGCACAAACAATTGCAGCTATGTCAAAGACAACACCTATCTGGAGAGACAAGAATATATGTCTGAAAACTAAAATCAGACTATTGAGAGCACTAGTCATCTCAATCTTTCTGTATTCAAGTGAGGCCTGGACCCTGACAGCAGAATGGCAACGAAGAATCCAGGCACTTCAAATGAGTTGCTACAAAACCATCCTTGACATCTCTTACATGGACCACATCACAAATGAAGAAGTGCGAAACACAATCATGGACAAAGTAGGCCATTATGAAGACCTCCGCACCACTGTCAAAAAATGAAAGCTGAAATGGTATAGCCATGTCCATAGAGCAAACAGTATATCCACAACCGTACTGCTGGGAATTGTCCAATGTGGTATAAGGAGAGGTAGACAGAGAAAAAAGTGGAGTGACAACATCATAGAATCGACCAGGAAAAGTTTTGCAGAGACACTGGTATTGGCACATGATCGAGACAAGTGGAGGAAACTGGTCAGAGGTTCAGGAGCACAGTGCCTCAACGATCACACTAGGTCAAGAGACTGATGATGGGGACGATGATGATGATCATATTTTCTTATCCTGTATAATTTTTTTCTTTGATTTACAAGATCAGTCTTAGAACCTTTAACAAACAACTACTACAACCATAAAACAACAGAGCATCAAAAACAGTTTTCAACTCTAGGCCATGAGATCATTTTTTCTTATTTGCATTCTAACTGAATTTTAATTGAATAATACGGTATAAATATTTGAAGAAATTGTACAATCAGACTTGGGATGAAAGTTGGGATGAGTTCATGTTTGGTTCAGGTGTTAAGGAATGCTGGTTGAGTAATATCAATGGTCGTAATGGTAATACTTATAGGGTTGATGGGTTATCACAATGTGTTGCATGTATTAATATCACAAAATAAATTAATTCCATGTCTTATGAAAATAGATATCTTAAATTTCCAAAGGGAACAGTCAGAAAAGTAATGTATCGTAAGGGAATATCATGCAAAAGATAAATCATGTTGGGTGTTTTTTATGCTCGTTATGGAAAATTAAATACTGGCTCTCAGATCCTTTCACATATCTGTATACATACGTAATCACTTTACAGAGTTTTAAAAAAAAATATTTAAATATCTCAACAGGATGTTCTGAAATAATTTATCAAATTTGGGTTCTGTACTGCTCTAACGTGTTTATCCCATCATCACAATATCGTTAATCATCAAAGTTTATAAATTTTATCTGTTCCAATTCGATGTATTATAGATTTTATCGTGGTCATCTCCGCAATATGATTTTATTCTTCATTTAATAACACCTTTCGATATAAGTCATCATCATGGACTACCATCCGGATCACGGATACAACCATATAGAAAAGAAGAATCTAGGAGGAGAGACAAGGATGTCTGAAGCGAGTCCTCATATACCGTCCAGAAGGCAGAATAAGTTTGTGGAAGAGAAGAAACTCTATGGAATGCACTCTGTGTTGACGGAATAATGTTAACACAAAAACCAAAGGCCCTTTCAGGTCCACTCTATTAACTAGAGAAGATTTGCTTTATTGCCTACGAACAGTGCCGTAACTTTACCCCACCTGTTCCATGTTGCTTACCCCTGTTCCAATACAGATCCAATACTTTTGTCCCACTTTAGTCCCATTTTAAATCCAAATGTTCCTATAAATCCTGTCCCTATAGAGCTTCATGGCATATTGAAATGGTAAGTGACATTGTCCCTGTACATCCCCATGGCATATTGTAATGGTAAGTGACATTGTCCCTATACAGCCACATGGCATATTGTAATGATAAGTGATATTGTCCCTATACAGCCTCATGGCATATTGTAATGATAAGTCACATTGTCACTATACATCCCCATGTTCTACTCATATTTTTAATCTATCTCAGTACCTTTTAATGAAAATTACTTTTTACTTAAACAACAATTTTTCTTTATTTTTTATGCAAACAGAATTACCCGAAAACCGACAATTTAAAGATACTTGTTGCCTTTTAACTGATAATATTGTTTATTTTTGTTTTAATTGTATAACTTCCTTAAGGAATACATTTTGAATTTACTTATACGTTTATTACAAACTGCACCAAAACTCTCGTACCGGATCCACTTAAATATATATATATATATATATATATATATATATATATATATATATATATATATATATATATATATATATATATATATATATATATATATATATATATATATATATATATATATATATATATTTTCATTTTGTTAAATAGTTTTTTTTAAAGAAATGCAATTTAGACTGCATTAGACAACAATCGTTGTTCTTATATGTAAACTGAATTGCGCCAGAAACTCCATTTTACACCTACTTAATAACCGTGTCACTCATGTTAAGGCCATTTGAAAGTTTATAGTGGTTGTAATTATCAACTTTACTAGGACAACTGATCTTGCAACACTTACTTTACGGGGGTGGGGAGGCGGGGGGGTCGGGAACAATCTCTGTACTATTATTGTTCGAATAATGCAGTCTCTGGACTATTATTGTACCGGAAATACAGTCAATGTGCTACTTATTATTGTACGGGTTATGCAGTCTTTTGGCTATTTATTGTACGGGTAATGCAGTCTATGGACCAGTATTGCTATTTATTGTACGGGCAATGCAGTCTATGGACCAGTATTGCTATTTATTGTACGGGTAATGCAGTCTATGGACTATTATTGTACGGGTAATGCAGTCTTTAGACTATTATTGTACGGATAATGCAGTCTATGGACCATTATTGTACGGGTAATGCAGTCTTTAGACTATTATTGTACGGATAATGCAGTCTATGGACCATTATTGTACGGGTAATGCAGTCTATGGACTATTATTGTACGAGTAATGCAGTCTATGGACCATTATTGTACGGGTAATGCAGTCTATGGACTATTATTGTACGAGTAATGCAGTCTTTGGACCATTATTGTACGGGTAATGCAGTCTTTGGACTATTATTGTACGGGTAATGCAGTCTTTGGACCATTATTGTACGGGTAATGCAGTCTTTGGACTATTATTGTACGGGTAATGCAGTCTTTGGACCATTATTGTACGGGTAATGCAGTCTTTGGACTATTATTGTACGGGTAATGCAGTCTTTGGACTATTTTTGTACGGGTAATGCAGTCTTTGGACTATTATTGTACGGGTAATGCAGTCTATGGACCATTATTGTACGGGTATGCAGTCTTTGGACCATTATTGTACGGGTAATGCAGTCTTTGGACTATTATTGTACGGGTAATGCAGTCTTTGGACCATTATTGTACGGGTAATGCAGTCTTTGGACTATTATTGTACGGGTAATGCAGTCTTTGGACCATTATTGTACGGGTAATGCAGTCTTTGGACTATTATTGTACGGGTAATGCAGTCTTTGGACTATTTTTGTACGGGTAATGCAGTCTTTGGACTATTATTGTACGGGTAATGCAGTCTATGGACCATTATTGTACGGGTATGCAGTCTTTGGACCATTATTGTACGGGTATGCAGTCTATGGACCATTATTGTACGGGCAATGCAGTATATATGATATGTACTGTACGGGTATGCAGTCTTTGGACCATTATTGTACGGGTATGCAGTCTATGGACCATTATTGTACGGGCAATGCAGTATATATGATATGTACTGTACGGGTAATGCAGTCTTTGGACTATTATTGTACGGGTATGCAGTCTATGGACCATTATTGTACGGGCAATGCAGTATATATGATATGTACTGTATTGGGAATGCAGTCGATGGGCCTTTATTGAACAGGTAATGGAGTATATAGATTATTTATTGTACCAGTGCAGTCAATGGGCTAATCATTATATGTACTATGCAGAGTCTCTAGACTGTGTACTCTACAGACAAAGCGAGTCTCTGTTATATGTAATGTACGGGCATACCGGGCGAGACATGGCATTCAACAGAACATCCTTTTGGTTCAGTCGCAGTTCAGCTCCTCAACTTAATATAAAATCTGACGCGTAAGAGAACTTCTATACTTAAGTTTTGGATTTTATTTCATAAAAAGCAAAAACGGTTTAAAAATCAAAACTAGTTTTCAATGTTTATCTCTCATCCTTTCCTGATACTTTTCTGAAAAATAAAATTTGAGCTCTACTACTTTCCACAAGTTTTTATTTGTATGTATTATAATTATTATTATTATTATTATTATTATTATTATTATTATTATTATTATTATTATCGTCATTATTAATAGTATTATAATTATTATTATCGTAATTATTATAATCATTATTATTATAATTATTATATTATTATTGTAATCATTATTAATATCATTATTATTATTATTATAATTATTATCATCAAAATTATTAATAGTATTATAATTATTAGTATCATTATTATTATAATAATAATATTAATAATTATTATTATTATTATTATTATTATTATTATTATTATTTTTATTATTATTAATATTATTATTTTTATTATTATTTTAATTATTTTTTCAATATTTTTATTATCATTAATATTATCATTATTATTATCATATTTTTATTATTAGTATTATTATTATTATTATCATTTGTATTATTATTATTATTATTATTATTATTATTATTATTATTATTATTATTATTATTTTTATTATTATTATTTAAAATATTTTTTCAATATTATTATTATCATTATTATTATCATATTTTTATTATTAGTATTATTATTATTATGATCATTTTTTTTAATTATTATTATTATTATTATTATATTATTATCATTATTATTATCATCATATTATTATTATTATTATTATTATTACTACTATTATTATTTTTTTTGCATACACTCAAGAACTAGTTTGTATACAGTAAAAAAAATGTCATTGCCAAATCTGTTTTATATATTTATGTATTTATTGTTTTATTTATTTACTTATTTTTTATTTATATATTTATTTATTTATTATTGTTATTGTTAGTATTGTTATTAGTATTCGTAATAGTAGTAGTATTGTTGTTGTTAATAGTGTTATGATTATTATATTATTTGTTTATTATTATTATTAATATTATTAATCATAATAAATATATTATTACTAGTATTAATATAAGTATTAATATTATTATTATTTATTATTATTATTATTATTATTATTATTATTATTATTATTATTATTATTATTATTACTTTGCATGCATTCAAGGACTAACTGGTTTAAAGTGAAATAAAAAAATGTTACGTCCAAGTAATCGTTCTCCTTGTGTAACAATAATTTATATTTGAAAATGGTTTGCATTTTAGTGTATAGATAAGGTTACATGTATCGAGACACACATAAAAAGACATATGTCGGTGTGGATGTTTGTATATACGATACAATGGTCTATATGTAATTTATTTAAAAGTCTGTCGTGTAGTTTATTTATAAGGCCCTTGACATGTTCGAATTGTTCTTAAAATTTGGTGTAAGGTGACCTACTTTCTAGCTATCTTAAAATTTGATGTAAGGTGACCTACTTTCTAGCTATCTCAATAGCCATCATCCGTTTTGCATTTAGTCCAACGCTCTTGCTTCCCTACTTTGTTTGATTCGCAACACCGCCTAAAACTTAATGTTCAATCTAGTTCAGTACCTTTTAAAGAAAATATTTTGAACAAATGTATAAGCAACAATTTTTCTTTCATTTTTGTATGCAGTCAGAACATCCCCAGAACCAGCATTTCAAAGACGTTTATTTTCTATTCACTTATACTTGAGTTTATTTAAAATGAGAAAAAGTTCTTTTAATAACTTCCTTAAATGCCACATTTTGCATTTACTTCTATGTTTATGACAAACCATCCCGAAAACACCCAAATATTTATTTCATTTATTTCAACTTTTTGACCGCTTTAAACACAAATCTTTGTATTTATTTATGTACCAACTGAATAGAACTAGAATCTCCATTTTACACTTCCTTTGATTTGGGCCATTCAAAGTTTAAAATTCTTGTAATTAGCAAATTTACTTGGAAACATGGTTATGCTGAATATCTGGGCTATGTACTCTACCCTAGTCTATGGGCTATTTATTTTACGGGCTATACAGAGCCTCTGGACAATATACTGTACTGTAAAACAGTTTTGGGGCTATGTATTGTATAGACTATGGACAGTCTCTAGACTGTGTACTGTACGAGTCAAAAGTCTTTGGACTATGTACTGTACGAGGTAAAGCAGTCAATGGGATTATGTACTGTACGAGGTAAAGCAGTCAATGGGGTTATGTACTGTACGTGGTGAAGCAGTCAATGGGGTTATGTACTGTACGTGGTAAATCAATCAATGGGGTTATGTACTGCACGAGGTAAAGCAGTCAATGGGGTTATGTACTGTACGAGGTTAGCAGTATATCTGCTATGTAGTGCATGAGATAAAGCAATCTATGGGCTATGTAATTTACCTGGTAATGCAGTATATTATATATGTACTGTACGGGCAAAACAGTTTAGGGGCTATATTCGGTATGGGCTATGCAGTATCTCGACTGTACTGTACGAGGTAAAGCAGTCTCTGGGATATGTATTGTACGGGTAATGTAGTCTTCGAGATATGTAATGTACGGGCATACCGGGCGAGACATGGCATTCAACCGAACTTCCTTTTGGTTCATTCGTAGCACAGTTCTTCAACTTAATATCAAATCAGACGCTTAAGAGAAGTTCAATTATGAAGTTTGGATTTGGTTCATAAATTGGAAAAGCGGTCGAAAACCCTGTTTCATGTTATGTTAACTCGTATCCTTTCCTAGCACTGTTCTGCAAGGAAAAGATTAAGCACAATGGCTGTTAGTTTATTTTTATTATTTATCTTTTCATGTATTTAACTTGTTCTGTGTATTATTATTATTATTATTAGTAGTAGTAGTAGTAGTAGTAGTCGTTTTCATGCACTGTTGAAAAGCTGGTATAAAATAAAATTAAAGTTTACTTCCAAATATTATTAACACCTCTATTTGCTTCTTTATTATTATTATTATTATTATTATTATTATTATTATTATTATTATTATTATTATTGTGTTTTCATGCACTAAGGAAGAGCTGGTTTGAAGTGAAATATTATTTCGGTCTGTTTTACTTGTCACAACATGTTCCCGACGCTACTTCCAAATGTTATATCTGTGTTATACTTGTCACGTCATGTTATCCAAGCAACTTCCAAATGTTACATCTGTCTGTTTTTTATGTCTAGCGTAATGCAAACTCCAATTACATATGTTACATCTGTCTGTTTTTTTATGTCTAGCGAACATGCAAAGTCCAATTACAAATGTTACATCTGTCTGTTTTTTATGTCTAGCGAACATGCAAAGTCCAATTACAAATGTTACATCTGTCTGTTTTTTATGTCTAGCGAACATGCAAACTTCAATTACAAATGTTACATCTGTCTGTTTTTTTATGTCTAGCGAACATGCAAACTCTAATTCAAAATGTTATATAGGTCTGTTTTTTATGTTTAACGAGCCTGCCCACTCTAATTCCAAATGTTACATAGCTTTGTTTTATTTGTTTAGCGTTTACAAACATTTTTGAAGATGAAAATTAAAACTGAGGTAAAGAATAAGTAATGCAACTGGTATGCCACTCTTTTCGAACTCGCGATCTCTTGTTTTGCAAGCGGAACTGGACACACAAAAGAAAAACAAATATCAGTGTGGGCGATTATATGAAATAATATAAAAATATCTGCTACTTGTGCATTGTATTCATGAGATCGTTGAGATGTTGGAACTGCTCTTGAAATTATGTGCAAGTCGACATCCTGTTTTATTATCACGATAGCCAGCATCCGTTTTTCATCTACTCCTACACTCAAGTTTCTGTACTTCGATTCACGACACCACCCTAAACCGGACACTATTCTTAAAGCCTCAAACTTTGTTTCGATTCTATAACCAGGTGATCCTTCTGGGTCATGCTGTATTAAAAAAGATAATATTCACAATCACATTTGTCTTTCCAAAATCATAAGCTTTCGACGAAATTTTCTAAATGCGAACTGATTGCGTAGACGATGTATAATCACTAGAGATAATATACTATGATCTCACATCCTTTCACGTCGAGCACCTGTGGCCAGCACTACATATTACCGTTATTATTGAAATTTAGTATTCCGATATGTACTCTCTATCAGCCATGTTGTTTGCTCATGTTAACCTGAAGAACGAGATTTTCCTGTCGTAACTAAATCCATTTGAATATCGATTCTAGTATTTGTCTGTACACGCCAATAGGTTGGTAGATAAGGTCAACACTTAATGACATAGTCTGTTGTCATGCACTGATTGGTTGGTTGTGTGTATGATAACAAGACTTTGCTTGGAGACGGGTACAATCATAACAGAGAATACAGTCATGTTAACTTGGGAAACGAACATTTTAAGGGATTTATAGATATTCTGTAAGTATGAGTCCATTTACTTTATGTAACATTAATTTATATTGATTCAATGTATGAAAATGTCCTACATTAACACAGATCAAGGTCACAAAACACTCTCTGGGAGTTGTACAGTTGATGATTAATCAGTAATTAAATTCACAGATTTTACATTTTCAAACATGCGTTATTGATGATGCAGAGAGTTGAAGAGTCTCAGTGAGTCAGATGTTCACATATTATATTACAGTTAAATCACACCTATGTATTTTAATGAACATTTTAAAAATATTAGTGAGTGCGATTCTAAAGTAAAAATAAATCACGTGCACTTCATTTATTGTGACTGCGAAGTCAATGAAAGCAGATGAAGAGTCTTTATCAGCAATCATTACTTGTATCTACACGGATTAGTAAACGCCATCGTTATTATACTCACCATTAACACCCTATCTACATTATTTACACACACTCCTAACTCACCATCTACACTATTTACATACACCCCTAACTCCCCGACTTCATTATTTACACACACAACTAACACCCCATCTACATTATTTACACACACAACTTACTTCCCATCTACATTATTTACATTACACACACCGCTTACTCCCATTATACATTATTTACACAGGACACTTACTCTACATCTACACTATTTACACACCACTAACTCTCCATTTCAGTATTTACATCCACTACTAGCTCCCCAACTACATCATTTACACCCACTAACTCCAAATCTTTTTTTTTTTGTAGTTTCCCATATTTATCTCCCCATCTACAGTTTGAATACACAACATTAACTCCACACCTACATTATTATCAATAAACAGCAGCTCCCAAAAGACAAAAATACAATGCTTCGTCCAGTCATTGTAACCATTAGCTTCTCTAAGACGAACAAGATCACAATAATAATAATAATAATAATAATAATAATAATAATAATGAGGACGTTGTATAGCGCCTAATCTTTA
Organism: Unio delphinus; assembly: GCA_029339505.1. Classification (NCBI taxonomy): domain Eukaryota; kingdom Metazoa; phylum Mollusca; class Bivalvia; order Unionida; family Unionidae; genus Unio; species Unio delphinus. Next base: position 23,148,764 of record JAQISU010000008.1, read on the forward strand.
GAAACTCTAAACGCTTTACAACATCTATCATGATATTAATACAAAAGACAAAAAAAAAAAACACTATGAAATTGGAAAACAATAAAATGGTGAAATGTATTTAAAGTAGGGAACATTTTTAGGTCTTTAAGTTTGTTCTTGCAGTCGAAAATGGTGAGTTTTAAGAGCAGTCATAAAACATCACCTTGTTTTTTTGTCTTATTTCAATGGGCAATTAATTCCACGTTGCTGGGCAATGGTATGCAAAAAAGAACGTTGTCAATATGACTGAGTTTTCATAGTGGAAATAATGAGTGTACGATTGAACAAATAAGATTTCACAATGCCTTTAAGATTACATAAAACCATTAAGATTAAACAACACCTCTAAGATCACATAAAACCGCTAAGAGTATACCTCTAATGTTACATTGATCCATTAAGATTACACAACACCTCAAAGATCACACAAAACCACTAATAGTATACCTCTAAGACTACATAAATCCATTAAGATTACATAACACTTGTAAAATCACATAAAACCATTAAGATCACACAATACCTCTAAGATTACACTATACCTCTAAGACTACACAATACCTCTAAGATTACATAAAACCATTAAGTTCACACAATACCTCTAAGATCACATAAAACCTCTACGAGCACAAAAATCCTAAACGATCACACAACACCTGCAAGATGACATAAAACCTCTACGAGCACATACATCCTAAACGATCACACAACACCTGTAAGATCACATAAAACCAATAAGTTATCTGTACAATAATAATAATAATAATAATAATAATAATAATAATAATAAACAACTAAATATAAGTCATGTATAGATGGATACGGCTAAAATATTAATGTTTATATTTTGCAGCCCAGTCATCGTGTCAGTATTGTATTAGGTTGAAAACTAATTTCCCTTGGAGTGAATAACACTGAAGCACAATCCAATAAAAAGAAAAAATGGCCACAGGAGGAGATGAACAAGTTGGTTATAGTTTTGCCAAGGTTGGGACTGTAACACTAGAAAACGGTAAGTGATCTATAAGTTACATATAAAAATAAAATGGAGTTTGTCAGTGAATATTTTCATACTGTGAAGACTGATACTTTTACAATATTCATTTCATGCTGAAAAATGTGACTCATTTTTTCATACTCATTTGTTTCCTAAGATCTGACATAACTAATGGAATATGACAGTTAATAATTTCATATTTTCAATGTCTTTGTTATATAAGGTCTGACAAACGTATTCGAATATTTCTGTGAATAGTTTGAATTTCGATCATACTTTCATACTCTTGTTACATAACGTAGGGCATATTTAATGGAATATGTCGGTAAATATTTTCATTTTATGCTTTTAAAACATCTATTAGAAAGGAAAAAAAAAACAACATATATTGTCCTTGTAAAGCTGTTATGTTAATTGACTTAATTATTATTATTATATATTATATTTTTATAAAAAGATAAGTACAAAAATAAAGCAAACATGTCAAATTCTTATGCATTTATTCTTCATGTATAATATTTTGTATCTTTGTCAGCCCTTTCTTATTGCTTCTCTAAGTCCCTTTATTTCACTTAACCTTACATTAACGTATGCACTTTCATACCCGCCATACTATTTTATCACGTGACGGCACTCTGGTATATACCGAAAATAGAATAAAAGCTAATTTTATAACAATTATAAACCGTAGGATTCCCTAGCGCAGTAAACAGTGAAAGACCATTATGCTGAAAAACAAAAAATGCATGTCTTAATTTTGTCTCTTATAACATATCTTTATAACTGCCACCACTCTAGCTGTTCAGTGTATTGTGTGGCAACATGATGCCTATTCATATGCAATATGTACAGACCGATAGCGAGTGTGACAGCGTGGTGACCGGTACGGACATGCTCGTGTTACTTGTTGGCAAGCAATCTTACCACCGCAGTGCTAGGTTTTACTTTTATCGAGCTTAAAGAATTATTTCCCTTTATGTCTAGTGCCGAAATGTCTGCCCTGTTCAGAAATATTCGATTTTTGTAAGAAAAGGGTAAAATGTCTTATGTATTCTTTTTCTCGCACGGATGATGTACTAGCTACATTTCTTGGGACGATCTCGAACTAGAAGCTTTTCTTACGGAATATGGATATTGTGAAAACAAAATAGACTGGTAACGATAACGACGAGTTTTAGGATGATAGAACATCTCCAGACAGATGTGTTGTTTTTCTCTGACACAATGTAGATTCAAAAAAAACATTTTATTTTAATACAGATTTCATACATGCGCGTTTTTAAAAGATTTATAATTAGACATAACAAGAATAAAACTTGGTATGATTTCAACTGACGAACATCTAAACCAAACAGTCTCATTTTGTTCATATTTGAGTAGAATTCCGTTGACAAATAATGTAGTCTTCTATTTGAAGTCTCCAAGAACATCATCGCAGCAACACTATTTTTGAAACTGTCATGTGTCAACGTCTCGTCCTATGGAAGAACGTAAAAGTTTAATGAAACCGACCAAAAGAAAGGCAAAACAGAGCTACTGACGTAGGATATGCTTCGATTCCTTTTAATGGAAAATTTGTACATCTCGTGGTATACCAGTGATTTAGCGTACACACACAATACATCTCAGTCTTGGTATGTCTGCCTGCCTGTTTGTTTATGTATATATGTATGCAATTAAACTGAGAGCTTTGATGTACAAAGTGGTGTATATTGTTCAATGAATGAAAACGAGGCTTCCTATACTTACTATTGCTAATCACATTCAGACAGATTTATCCCCTCCCCCTCTCTGTTGTTCTGTTTGTTGGTCACTTTCATCATCAGAGGTCCACATACATCGTAGCATGCCACGGGCAAAAAATGTTCTACACTCCATGTTATGGCTTTTTCTGTGATTTGCAACTGTGCTCAACACACAGAGAGAGAGAGAGAGAGAGAGAGAGAGAGAGAGAGAGAGAGAGAGAGAGAGAGAGAGAGAGAGAGAGAGAGAGAACAATACGTGCGTGACAGAGCGATACACCGAAAGATTAGTTGATGTTAGAGGTTATGTGTGCTTCAAATTGTTGAATATGGCATATATTTCGTCGAGTAGAAGAAGAAAAAAACTGGATTTTCACCTACCCGATAAAATATTTTCGTTAATCACTCGCTTTAACAAATTACCATTTTAGTATATGCTCAAATGTATTAGTTAACAATATGGATCACGAACTATTTGCATATATCGTACTGTATCCATGACAATAACCTCAGCGGGTTATAGTTTAAATTATACTGTGTTTTATGCATACAGGAAATGTCAGTTGAATACAATTCTCTTTCCTAATTCAAGGCAAAACAACACATTAAAAAATGTCGATAAAAGATATCAGTATTAATTTATTTTTGCTTTGGTTCTGCTGTTTGTACATACTCTACTGCCACATGAAACAAGTCCACTTCGGCGACCTAGTGGTTAGATCATACACCTTGCGTGCTGGAGGTCTCGGGTACAATCCCCGGCCGAGTAATACAAGGACATAAAAATGGTACTTCAGCCTTTGTCACGATAATATGACTGAGTGGGATCATGCTACATGCCTGCGACATGACATCATTCTAAACTGTCACACTCCAGACGTCGTAGCGATATGACGGGAAAATCTTTAAAGTTACGTCAACAATTGTCAAATATAATATTTTCCAGTTAGATGTTTTCATTTCGAGATGTTATTGTAACTTTGTAACATTGTAGATAAATCTCATGGAAAATGTACGCCTAGCATAATAACGACCCGGGTTTATCTAGGTTACTTGTTGTAAGGTCAGTTTTAACATTTTCATCGCTTCAAATTCAGTTAACAGTCACTCAGTAATACAAAAAAAATTTTCAAGTAACAAAGGAAATCAGAGGAAATTTCGACCAAATTCATTTCTAAATCAGTAAATATTAATTACTTGTCTTTCTGACTTATTCTTTTATAAATCATTCATAAATGGAAATGTATAACTTATCAAGAGAAATAATAAAGTGTTTAAATAATAATTATATGCGTAGTCAAACCAGCAGTATAGTTTTGTACTAACACTTTAATGGTCAAGTTCATTTATATATGTGTGTGTGTGTGTGTGTGTGTGTGTGTCTTTTAATCTGATCCGGCTTATACCCTACGTTACCTTCAAATAATTAAACTCGCGCGGCCAATGTTTGGGGAGAAAAAAAATGATTATATGTTGGGCCATATTTGCGTTATAAAAGATTACTCAGTTAATATTCGTGCTGCAAAGAAGAAAACAAAAATGAAACTGACCAGTAATAGACAAATGTCAAACATCAACTTCGGTTCGTCTAGCAATAATAAGCATCGAATCTCTCATGCAATAATAGATTGATCTTTCTCAAAAAGATGGAACTCTATTGACGACTGTACGTAATTATTGAAAACCCATGCATTATATATTGATACAGATCATATTTAGTCAAAGCAATGGGTTCCAAACTGATGAAATAACGAGGTAATATTTCGATTTATCGACACGATATTTTTGAAATAATCATATTGTTTGGTTTCATATATAATAATAATTTCTTTAAACTTGATATGTCGTTATTTCCATTTAGTACTTCTTTTTTAATATATATCACTTAAATCGCACCGTAGTTTTACAAACATATTATTGATAATAATGATTTCATGTTTGACAGCGTTTTTCGAATAACTGCAATGTTAAGCCGTACATGTTTCAACAGCTGTAAATATATGACTATTACATGTGCTTATTTCACGCGGGCTGCTCTATTCGAAATCGTAGCTTCCCCTTTTGTCGATCGGTTTAACATGTAATATATTGATGGAATCAGGGGATTAATATTGACTGATATACAGAGTAGCTCTTTACTCGAGACTGACCAAGAAACGAAATAACATAATTATGTAGTGATATTCGCAGAATAGTCAGCAATATGGCCGGCAGGCGAACACGTATATCCATTATGTCCCAAACTTATTTAGCTACAAATCTGTTGAGTAAAAGACTTTCCTTTATAGAGACACACATCGATAATTATACAGTCATCATCTGGAGTTAGGATCTTTAAAATTGCGAAATAGTTCTAACAGAAAAGGATTTAAATTAACATAAGAAACACTATACAAAAAATGAATACCCCATAAACATTCGAGATGTCAAGGTTTAAATTCTCTTTACAAATTATTACTTCGATCGTTTCAAGTGTTTACCAAGAGTTTGCATATAACAGCATTAACAACAATGATAAAATTTGGAAAAAAGCTGACGATGTATTTTTGTTTTATACTATAAATTAATCTAATTTACTAACAAATGAAATCTCTAAAGCATACATCTGTGTGTCATCTGTTTTCCATTATGTTTGTCTAACATTTTCATTATTCCCAGACAGTGATGTAGTTTGCAGAGTTTGTGTGATACAGTTGAAGACATGCACAACTTCAAACCTCGATATTCAAATTCTGTCAGAATAAATCGCTAACGCTGTTTTGACCTCTGTGTCACGTTAACTTTATAGTACATCGAGCTTCGCGGATTTGTAAATAAGCACGTGTCTCCATGTTTCTTGTTTCCGCCAGCGTTCTTGTTATTGCAGACGTCATAATCCATGGCAGGCAGTCCAATGTGAGAAAATGCAGAAGACAAAAGTAAATGAATGAAGACATTTACTAATACGGATTTTTATTGAAATACTCAGGGTAGCACATACATATAGGGTAACGACTAAATGTTAAGTATGACAGGAAATGTTAGATGGCTGATTTATTATTATTATTATTGTTATTATTATTATTATTATTTTTTATTTTTTATTTTTTGTGAATTCCTCTGCATTATCCCCGTTTGCATAGCCAACGCTAATATTATGGTTAACAACATTTCATTCAATGTAATAAATGGCATTCATCATGCTAAATGTTTGATATTTTCGAAAATAGTTTTTGGCTTTTATTGCAATTTAAAACAAAATTTTAATATTTCAGTGAGACTTGTAGATGTAAACTAGCGATACGTTTCTAATTTTGTTGCGGTTTTCTTAACAATTGGAAGTTATATTGACCGATTTAGTGTGCGAGTAATGCTTTATTTAGAGTTGTAATCGTTAAATCGACTGCCATTAAAAAGTCATTACTCTGTCTGCCAAACCAGAAATCGATCCATTATTTCTTAATTTTTACTCAAACCTCTCTCTCTCTCTCTCTCTCTCTCTCTCTCTCTCTCTCTCTCTCTCTCTATATATATATATATATATATATATATATATATATATATATATATATATATATATATATATGTGTGTGTGTGTGTTCCCCCCTTCCCCCCTCATTTTGGTGTATATACCGATTTAGTGTAAAGTTAACGTGATACGATTGGACCCCATATCTGAATTCATTTCAGTTAGAACATGTATAATTTTGATAAAATGTCGAAATAATTAACATCCAAAGGATTTTTTAAAATATCCAAGTTATATTTCTTTTCAATGATATTACAGTCATATTACCGTGTGTATTTATTACAACACCTTTTCCAATTTTGGAGGAGTATACGAGTAATACACACGCACGAATGCACATACATTACCTGATTAAAAATGAGGGACAATGGCTGTTTCCACACAGAACCTGTTAACACACTATTGTTGTTATTGTTGTTATCTTCATTTTACTAAAATACTGTACAGAACTATAATAGTGTGATTACTGGGTCTGTGTGATGTCTGCTATAAATCTCTCTGGTAATAAGAATAAAATAATGACGCCATTACGACTGTTGTAATGGTCATTTATTTAGTATTTAAATTATACATGTATAGTATATTATGTAGATATGTCAACGTTGTTTATATTATGCGTTATATTAATGTTTATATCACGTAAATGTACAAGTTATTTAGGTATTTTAATATAAATATACATATTCAATTTTGATAATATATACGACGACAACGTCTTCATTTTAAATTCAGAACAACAAAATAAGTATAAAACATTTAATAGAATTCAAATTTTAAAGTCATAAAAATAATTAATTTTTATTAATGTATTAATTCTTACAAACTGCAAATGTACAAGTTATTTCATATTTTAATATAATTAAATAAGTTTAATATTTTTGTGTAGATGTGTATTAATGTTTATGTCACTTTATCTCCACAGCCAATGAGAGCCCCAACTACATCTCTATTGTCATCTGTCAGAACAAGATAATCGTCTTAGATTGGAAAGATAATAAAGTCAGAATCCATCGACTCCATGATGGGAAATTTCTAGACATGTTAGACAGTCACTCCATACCATGTGACATCTGTCTAATGGACGCCACGACAATTTGTGTCCTTCATCGTGACGGTCTGATAGAAATGGCGTCCATTAAATCTGAAGACATGTCGCCTGTTTTTACAAGAATGAGGAGTGTTCGTCTGGATCGTGTATTTGACGAATATCAAAGTGTTGTCAGAGTCAATGACAATATTGTTGTCGTTGGTGTTAAACAGGGCATGACGTACTGGTGTATCGCGTCGCTTGATGATGGACATGTTGACACGATTCACCAGATTTGTAAAAAGTCAAGATTGAGTTGTGCGACAACAAAGGACAACATCATTTATATTTCGTGTAGTGCTGATGTTGCTGGTGATGATACTGGTGTCTATGGATTCGACATTTTGAATCCCAGTCAATGTAAATATAACTACGAACATCCACTTCTACGATTTCCGACATCAATCGTTATAAATGAAGACGGGAATATTTTCGTATGTAACTATTATGATCGCTGTATTCATCAACTTACAGCTTCTTGTGATTTTGTCGCCATTTTGACTCAGGGAATTCCACGGCTTGTTCATGCCATGTTCTGGGACAATGGACGATTGTATGTCACATGCTTTGGGAGTCATGACATTACTGTATTCCGTCACGTGTATCAAGGTAATTCATATTTCTTATATTTTACCGACATAAAAAACTTTTAATGACGTCATTAATAAAATTTAAAACTTTATTGATTGAAATTTATCAAAGATTTCATTTTAAATTTAGGAAAAAAAATGTAAACATGACCTATTCGTCAAGCATAGTTGTCATGCCGACATTAAGTCATATGTAAATAACATTGTATTTGTTGTTATAAAATTTATATTATGGTGGCGCTCTACAGTTTCGTACTTTGCATAGGTTAGAATTTTAAAGAAAAATAATTTTCTGGGATTTCTTCACTGGTTATACTGGCAATATAATAAAGACTTTGTATATCTTAGGTGTTGGGAGAAGAACATTCAATTCCCTTTATTTTGATGTATGATTGATGGGTGTACTTTAGGTTCTAGAGTATACAGCTTGGGCTAACATAAGATGTGCTCATGTAAACAAACTGCTAGCTCCGCATGGTCATTTTCACTCCCTGGACTTCAGAGGTAAATTGTAGAAAAATGGTACGATAACTTTTTTACTTTTCAGATATTTTGTAATTTGTTCATTGCACTTTCAGAAGCTGCTATTGCCTACTTCAGCAAAATTCGTTTTCCCTAGTTTAATAACTGCTAAAGTTAGTGTACTTTTGATTAATTCTGGCTAATTTTTCAAGCACATGGGAGCATCCATTTTGTTATACCATGCGCTTAGATCATTTACAATTTCCACAAGTGCAGTATCCAAAGAAATATCAGCCACATTACATCAAAGTAGCATTGAGATATGCCAACATTATCTCCATTGTGCATGTTACAAATGCAAACAACTTCACCTCACATACGTCACTATCTGAAAAGTACATATTAACTGGTGAGCGTCCCCATAAAGAGCATTCGGGTGTATACCCATGGAGTTATATTTATTGCTGTTTGTATTAATATTGGCTCATTTAGTTTAAATTCACTGCAGTTTAGAACTTAAATGTCTTTACATTCCAAATTCTGCTTTAATTAAGCGGCTGCAGGTGGGCTTGAGAAGAGTTATGTCCCTTGCTATTGTACACAATACGACATAGACTAGTGGCAATTAGAAACCTCTGTGTGTCATTGTTTTTAAAAATGTTTCATTAATTTCACATTTTTCAAGGAAGATGCTATCAGTTCTTCTTTGAACTGGTAATAATTTGGATATTTTTCCCTGTTTTTTCATTGTCAAATTAAACTATTAACAAAATTTATTTTCTTGGTATTAAATAATTTTGTATTGACATATAAAAAAAATTCTATAGTATCATATGCTCATGGTTTATTAAGCTAAGTCAGAAATATTTCAAACTAAATTAACAGTTCAAGATATAATGACATATAAAAGAGCTTCAACTCAACATACACAAGTCTGCAGCAAGTGTCACATTTGGACAGGCTCACATGAACAACATGGTTATGGAAAAATTTATGTAACCTTTCGTGGGAAAAGAAAGATTGCTTTGGCTCACCAACTAAGGTTCTATGTTGAAACTATGGTAAATTCACTACCATATCAGTGTGACGTATCACATAGATGCCATACAAAAACATGATCATTTATCACTTGAACCAAAAAAGAGAAAATTTGGCTAGAAAATCATGTAAATAAGCCTATGGTGAATGCCAAGGCAATATGGGCTAGGGGGAGTGATGTATACTGTGATAGTCAGGTACATTTAATAATTGTTACATGCATTCATTTAAAGGATTTAAAGTGTATGGATGGATGTTCATTGGGTACAAAATTATTTATTGAATTAGCAAAGATTGAATTTTGTACAAGTTTTCTGTTGCTTTTTTGTTTGCGTTTGATGTAGCATATGTACTTGTACTGAAGACTTGATTTCCTCTCCCTGTCTTTTACTGTTCTCTGATCTCATTCTGCTATGAGCTGAAATACTGGATCAGACTGAGTAGAACAATTTCATGAGACTTGGTCAGTGGGAGTGTAAAGTTTCCTGTACCATACTCAGAGCTATGAGGGAATGAATGACAGAATGCATCAAAATTTCTGCTCCATACTGATATTTTAGGTGCATAGGTAAAAATGATATTGTGCAAGCTCTCGCACTTATTTGTGTTTAGAAAGTGTTAAATTTTACTTAGCTTTACATCTAAGACAAAATTTCTTAGTAAATATTCAAGCTTTTTAATATAAGAAAGATTTAAATGTTTCCCATATGGCAGAAATTTTGAGTAATAGGATGCTAAATGGGCAAGTCAGTCACTCCAACTTTAGCCTTGTAGCAAGAAAGTGCCAACATCGCATTTAAATTTCCTGTGCCTGGGCCTCACTTTCTATGTCCTTGGCACTTTTCTGGACAGGCAGCCTGTTCTGCTTCCTGCAGATTGCAGTTTGTACATTTAACTGTTAAAAAGGCACACAGTCCTTGAGTTTTGCTTTTATACATCGGTGGATTATATCGCTTGCAATTTCCAGCTCAGTCATACATTATGCACAATGTTCCCAATATCCTAGTTGGTTTTGGTATGTTCATAATTACATTTCCATTGATGTTGACAACACTCTGCAACATGTGACCCAACAATTAAGTTTTCTTCATTTCTTTCTTCTCCAATTCAGGACAAAGCTTGGGGGCACTTTATTTGGGCCACAGGAAGATAGTGATTCTTCATATACATCAATTCTTGGGCGCTTTATTTGTGGAGATGTAGAACCAGATTGCAACCTGAATAGGTTGGTCACTCTTGGATACTCGTAATCTATAGTCCTATGGTTGACTGTGTTGTATGAACTCTTGTGGACAAATAGCTATTTTCTTAGCTCTTCCTTTAGCCATGTTTTCTTAGATAGTGGCTAATGTGGGTTGATGTAGTATTAGTGACATCATGGTTACCAGTTGTTCCTGGTTGTGATGGATGTTAGACAGTATGTAACATCATAATCAGGCTGGGGCTTGAAATTGTTGGGAAACACACCTACCCCCTTTTTTTGGCATAAAAGTCTGCATGTTTATGTTTTATAATTAATTTGACCATATAAAACGGTCAATGTATTTGATTTTCATTGTAATCAGTTATGAATGTAATCATCAATCACATTCCTGGTCCATGGAATGGTCTCACCAGGAGTTAATTCCCCTTGACTTTTCATTTCAATTCTTTGGCATACAAGCATTAGTGCAGATTCAAATTAGATTACTAGTGCCGGGGAAAAGAATAATTATTTACAATCAAAATATATATTTATGTCTACTGTTATGAATTTATAGCATCAAGGACTTTTTTTCTTAATCCAATGCTGGACAATTTTTGCACTATTACCTCAAACTTTATGGAATTTTCCTCACTTTTCTCACTTGATTTACATGTATACATGACCCAAGTATAATTTGCAACTTTGGAAATGATCAAAATACATTATTTGATGTTTGGATTGAAAAATAAAACAAATACTTCATATGCATTTATTCTTGAATGTCTTTCTTTAATGTCAAAATAATAGCATTTCCCAGTGACGTTAAAATACAGTTTTGACGTCACGAAGCTACATTTAAGTTACTTCAGAGGGGTATAGTAAATTAACTATATGTTTGTCATTTTGGAAGTAAATATCATGTATGATATATCAATATGTTTGAAATTGACTGCAGAATATGACAAGTTTTTCAATAAGTTGAAAACACATCTTCAGTGGTTCTTTAAGGTGGCGCTCTACAGTTTCGTACTTTGCATAGGGTTAGAATTTTAAAGAAAAATAATTTTCTGGGATTTCTTCACTGGTTATACTGGCAATATAATAAAGACTTTGTATATCTTAGGTGTTGGGAGAAGAACTTTCAATTCCCTTTATTTTGATGTATGATTGATGGGTGTACTTTAGGTTCTAGAGTATACAGCTTGGGCTAACATAAGATGTGCTCATGTAAACAAACTGCTAGCTCCGCATGGTCATTTTCACTCCCTGGACTTCAGAGGTAAATTGTAGAAAAATGGTACGATAACTTTTTTACTTTTCAGATATTTTGTAATTTGTTCATTGCACTTTCAGAAGCTGCTATTGCCTACTTCAGCAAAATTCGTTTTCCCTAGTTTAATAACTGCTAAAGTTAGTGTACTTTTGATTAATTCTGGCTAATTTTTCAAGCACATGGGAGCATCCATTTTGTTATACCATGCGCTTAGATCATTTACAATTTCCACAAGTGCAGTATCCAAAGAAATATCAGCCACATTACATCAAAGTAGCATTGAGATATGCCAACATTATCTCCATTGTGCATGTTACAAATGCAAACAACTTCACCTCACATACGTCACTATCTGAAAAGTACATATTAACTGGTGAGCGCCCCCTATGTTCACCTCCATATTGTTAAGTGATCTACATTTATTTAAAATATTTATTTATAATATATTCATTTATATATAAATAAATAAGACACAATTTTAATAGATTTTTTTTTTTACAAGCCTTGAGGACGACGACATTTTGTACCGACTTAATCCACCAGGTGTCGCTCTTGTTCACATTCCCAGCGCGTGCCATTCATTCTGATTCAATCGGGATTTTAAAGATGGCCGCTGGATGTCTTCATTTGTTCTGTGGACAGGATGCTTGACACGGTTATAGAATCATTTCTCATTCTCAACAAGGTATTGTCTAACTTTATCTACAAATGTTTCAATTTTTTTAACAATGAATTTATTTTTATACATTTTTTATTTTAATTACAAATTTATACCACGACAAAATCGCAGTGGCGTAGCGATCGGGGGGGGGGGGGTTATAATTTAAAAAAAAAAATAGCCCAGATGTCAACAATGAACAATGAGCCAGATTGGGAACTTATCAGCATTTTTTTTAAAATTTATCTCTTTATATTTTTATCTAAAATAATTCGTTTATTCCTTTTTTTTTTGCATCGGAAATTGTTAAATTTTGGAACAGTATATATCAACTTCAGACTCGAGGAAATGTTAAGCTTTTAATTTAAAAAATGTAATGCATTATTTGTTTCTATGATTGCAACATGGAACGCCGCTAGAGGGCATTGGCGATCAAGATTAACGTTTTCTCAAAATGTCAACCTCATTACACCTGGTACATTTTCTGCTTTAATATATTAAAAGCCGACATTATTACTTTTTAATATATTCATGGTTGAAAGGTCAAATGTCTATATTTAGCGTATATAGGGAACATCGACGTGACGTCACGGGCATGATCACGTGGGGGGGTTCCCTAGTCAGGTTGGCAGAAAGAATGTAGGCTTACTCCACTGTATACGATTGTTACCATTGTTAACAATGGTCGTGTCTTGCTGTGTCGTTAATTGTGCTAGACGTTTTAAACGAAAGGACATACCATTTTATCGCCTACCAAAGGATCCATCTAAAAGGCAGAAATGGTTGGTTGCGATTAATCGAAAAAGTTGGATTCCAACGGAGTACGATCGCGTGTGCGGGAACCACTTTATTTCAGGTACAGTACACATCGAAGTTACTTATATAAATATACTGCTGTTTAACAGTGACATTTATTGCAATAACCATTGATTCTCGTCACTATGTTTTCAGAAATGTAAAATAATGTGTTTCTTGCTTGTTTGTATTTAGAGTAAATGCCACATTGAAACTCTATGTTGTGGTGGTTTTGCTAAAGCTGGGACGATACTATTTTGTTGCAGGAAACCATACAGATTTAGAAGTCCCAATTAGCGACGAAGGAAACCAACCGGTCATTGAGGTGACATCCACACAGATAGGACAGGAAATTGTAAGTACTCCATATTTGATTCTTGCATCATATCACAGTTGACACATTGTGTATCATTGAGTCAATTTCAGTGTGATATTTATTACAGCACACAATTTGCAACATGTGATATGGATTGACGATACACATGTTCATGTTATTCAGTCAGTTTTAGCATCAAATCATGATCATTTGTACAGTAGAAATGAAATGTTATGGTGGGGTGATTTAATTGTTCTCACTTTACAGGAGATACGTTTTCTAAATTAAACCAAAGTTTAAATAACATAAAGATTGAGCTTGATTGTAGATCACTTGGCCGATTTCTACAATTGTTTGATGATTTGAATTTTATGTCATTGTTTTATAGTTTGAAATGCATGCAGCTTTTTATCTTTATTTCATGGCTTTAATTTTATGCTGATTTTCTATCATTATTTTACAGTTTGAAATGTATGTTTGTTTTTTTACAATTGTTTGATGGTTTGAATTTTATACTGGTTTTCTATCATTGTTTTATAGTTTGAAATGCATGCTGGTTTTCTACTATCTTTTGATGGTTGGATTTTATGCTGGTTTTCTATCATTGTTTTATAATTTGAAATGCATGCTGGTTTTCTACTATCTTTTGATGGTTGGATTTTATGCTGGTTTTCTATCATTGTTTTATAGTTTGAAATGCATGCTGGTTTTCTACTATCTTTTGATGGTTGGATTTTATGCTGGTTTTCTATCATTGTTTTATAATTTAAAATGCATGCTGGTTTTCTACTATCTTTTGATGGTTGGATTTTATGCTGGTTTTCTATCATTGTTTTATAGTTTGAAATGCATGCTGGTTTTCTACTATCTTTTGATGGTTGGATTTTATGCTGGTTTTCTATCATTGTTTTATAATTTGAAATGTATGCTGGTTTTCTACTATCTTTTGATGGTTGGATTTTATACTTGTTTTCTATCATTGTTTTATAATTTGAAATGTATGCTGGTTTTCTACTATCTTTTGATGGTTGGATTTTATGCTGGTTTTCTATCATTGTTTTATAGTTTGAAATGCATGCTGGTTTTCTACTATCTTTTGATGGTTGGATTTTATGCTGGTTTTCTATCATTGTTTTATAATTTGAAATGTATGCTGGTTTTCTACTATCTTTTGATGGTTGGATTTTATGCTGGTTTTCTATCATTGTTTTATAGTTTGAAATGTATGCAGCTTTTTATCTTTATTTTATGGCTTTAATTTTATGCTGATTTTCTATCATTGTTTGATAGTTTGGTTCTATTCTGATTTTCCTTAATTGTTTGATGGTTTGGTTCTATGCTGATTTTCTATCATTGTTTGATAGTTTGGTTCTATTCTGATTTTCCTTAATTGTTTGATGGTTTGGTTCTATGCTGATTTTCTATCATTGTTTGATGGTTTGGTTCTATGCTGATTTTCTATCTTTGTTTGATGGTTTGGTTCTATGCTGATTTTTTATCATTGTTTGATGGTTTGGTTCTATGCTGATTTTCTATCATTGTTTGATGGTTTGGTTCTATGCTGATTTTCTATCATTGTTTGATGGTTTGGATCTATGCTGATTTTCTATCATTGTTTGATAGTTTGGTTCTATGCTGATTTTCTATCATTGTTTGATGGTTTGGATCTATGCTGATTTCCTATCATTGTTTGATAGTTTGGTTCTATTCTGATTTTCCTTAATTGTTTGATGGTTTGGTTCTATGCTGATTTTCTATCATTGTTTGATGGTTTGGTTCTATGCTGATTTTCTATCTTTGTTTGATGGTTTGGTTCTATGCTGGTTTTCTATCATTGTTTGATGGTTTGGTTCTATGCTGATTTTCTATCATTGTTTGATGGTTTGGTTCTATGCTGATTTTCTATCATTGTTTGATGGTTTGGATCTATGCTGATTTTCTATCATTGTTTGATGGTTTGGTTCTATGCTGATTTTCTATCATTGTTTGATGGTTTGGTTCTATGCTGATTTTTTATCATTGTTTGATGGTTTGGTTCTATGCTGATTTTCTATCATTGTTTGATGGTTTGGATCTATGCTGATTTTCTATCATTGTTTGATGGTTTGGATCTATGCTGATTTTCTATCATTGTTTGATGGTTTCAAATATATGCTGATTTTCTATCATTGTTTGATGGTTTGGATCTATGCTGATTTTCTATCATTGTTTGATGGTTTCAAATAGATGCTGATTTTCTATCATTGTTTGATGGTTTGGATCTATGCTGATTTTCTATCATTGTTTGATGGTTTCAAATAGATGCTGATTTTCTATCATTGTTTGATGGTTTGGATCTATGCTGATTTTCTATCATTGTTTGATGGTTTGGATCTATGCTGATTTTCTATCATTGTTTGATGGTTTGGTTCTATGCTGATTTTCTATCATTGTTTGATGGTTTGGTTCTATGCTGATTTTCTATTATTGTTTGATGGTTTGGATCTATGCTGATTTTCTATCATTGTTTGATGGTTTGGTTCTATGCTGATTTTTTATCATTGTTTGATGGTTTGGTTCTATGCTGATTTTCTATCATTGTTTGATGGTTTGGATCTATGCTGATTTTCTATCATTGTTTGATGGTTTGGATCTATGCTGATTTTCTATCATTGTTTGATGGTTTCAAATAGATGCTGATTTTCTGTCATTGTTTGATGGTTTGGATCTATGCTGATTTTCTATCATTGTTTGATGGTTTCAAATAGATGCTGATTTTCTATCATTGTTTGATGGTTTGGATCTATGCTGATTTTCTATCATTGTTTGATGGTTTGGATCTATGCTGATTTTCTATCATTGTTTGATGGTTTCAAATAGATGCTGATTTTCTATCATTGTTTGATGGTTTGGATCTATGCTGATTTTCTATCATTGTTTGATGGTTTGGATCTATGCTGATTTTCTATCATTGTTTGATGGTTTGGATCTATGCTGATTTTCTATCATTGTTTGATGGTTTGGATCTATGCTGATTTTCTATCATTGTTTGATAGTTTGGTTCTATGCTGATTTTCTATCATTGTTTGATGGTTTGGATCTATGCTGATTTCCTATCATTGTTTGATAGTTTGGTTCTATTCTGATTTTCCTTAATTGTTTGATGGTTTGGTTCTATGCTGATTTTCTATCATTGTTTGATGGTTTGGTTCTATGCTGATTTTCTATCTTTGTTTGATGGTTTGGTTCTATGCTGGTTTTCTATCATTGTTTGATGGTTTGGTTCTATGCTGATTTTCTATCATTGTTTGATGGTTTGGTTCTATGCTGATTTTCTATCATTGTTTGATGGTTTGGATCTATGCTGATTTTCTATCATTGTTTGATGGTTTGGTTCTATGCTGATTTTCTATCATTGTTTGATGGTTTGGTTCTATGCTGATTTTTTATCATTGTTTGATGGTTTGGTTCTATGCTGATTTTCTATCATTGTTTGATGGTTTGGATCTATGCTGATTTTCTATCATTGTTTGATGGTTTGGATCTATGCTGATTTTCTATCATTGTTTGATGGTTTCAAATATATGCTGATTTTCTATCATTGTTTGATGGTTTGGATCTATGCTGATTTTCTATCATTGTTTGATGGTTTCAAATAGATGCTGATTTTCTATCATTGTTTGATGGTTTGGATCTATGCTGATTTTCTATCATTGTTTGATGGTTTCAAATAGATGCTGATTTTCTATCATTGTTTGATGGTTTGGATCTATGCTGATTTTCTATCATTGTTTGATGGTTTGGATCTATGCTGATTTTCTATCATTGTTTGATGGTTTGGTTCTATGCTGATTTTCTATCATTGTTTGATGGTTTGGTTCTATGCTGATTTTCTATTATTGTTTGATGGTTTGGATCTATGCTGATTTTCTATCATTGTTTGATGGTTTGGTTCTATGCTGATTTTTTATCATTGTTTGATGGTTTGGTTCTATGCTGATTTTCTATCATTGTTTGATGGTTTGGATCTATGCTGATTTTCTATCATTGTTTGATGGTTTGGATCTATGCTGATTTTCTATCATTGTTTGATGGTTTCAAATAGATGCTGATTTTCTGTCATTGTTTGATGGTTTGGATCTATGCTGATTTTCTATCATTGTTTGATGGTTTCAAATAGATGCTGATTTTCTATCATTGTTTGATGGTTTGGATCTATGCTGATTTTCTATCATTGTTTGATGGTTTGGATCTATGCTGATTTTCTATCATTGTTTGATGGTTTCAAATAGATGCTGATTTTCTATCATTGTTTGATGGTTTGGATCTATGCTGATTTTCTATCATTGTTTGATGGTTTGGATCTATGCTGATTTTCTATCATTGTTTGATGGTTTGGATCTATGCTGATTTTCTATCATTGTTTGATGGTTTGGATCTATGCTGATTTTCTATCATTGTTTGATAGTTTGGTTCTATGCTGATTTTCTATCATTGTTTGATGGTTTGGATCTATGCTGATTTCCTATCATTGTTTGATAGTTTGGTTCTATTCTGATTTTCCTTAATTGTTTGATGGTTTGGTTCTATGCTGATTTTCTATCATTGTTTGATGGTTTGGTTCTATGCTGATTTTCTATCTTTGTTTGATGGTTTGGTTCTATGCTGGTTTTCTATCATTGTTTGATGGTTTGGTTCTATGCTGATTTTCTATCATTGTTTGATGGTTTGGTTCTATGCTGATTTTCTATCATTGTTTGATGGTTTGGATCTATGCTGATTTTCTATCATTGTTTGATGGTTTGGTTCTATGCTGATTTTCTATCATTGTTTGATGGTTTGGTTCTATGCTGATTTTTTATCATTGTTTGATGGTTTGGTTCTATGCTGATTTTCTATCATTGTTTGATGGTTTGGATCTATGCTGATTTTCTATCATTGTTTGATGGTTTGGATCTATGCTGATTTTCTATCATTGTTTGATGGTTTCAAATATATGCTGATTTTCTATCATTGTTTGATGGTTTGGATCTATGCTGATTTTCTATCATTGTTTGATGGTTTCAAATAGATGCTGATTTTCTATCATTGTTTGATGGTTTGGATCTATGCTGATTTTCTATCATTGTTTGATGGTTTCAAATAGATGCTGATTTTCTATCATTGTTTGATGGTTTGGATCTATGCTGATTTTCTATCATTGTTTGATGGTTTGGATCTATGCTGATTTTCTATCATTGTTTGATGGTTTGGTTCTATGCTGATTTTCTATCATTGTTTGATGGTTTGGTTCTATGCTGATTTTCTATTATTGTTTGATGGTTTGGATCTATGCTGATTTTCTATCATTGTTTGATGGTTTGGTTCTATGCTGATTTTTTATCATTGTTTGATGGTTTGGTTCTATGCTGATTTTCTATCATTGTTTGATGGTTTGGATCTATGCTGATTTTCTATCATTGTTTGATGGTTTGGATCTATGCTGATTTTCTATCATTGTTTGATGGTTTCAAATAGATGCTGATTTTCTGTCATTGTTTGATGGTTTGGATCTATGCTGATTTTCTATCATTGTTTGATGGTTTCAAATAGATGCTGATTTTCTATCATTGTTTGATGGTTTGGATCTATGCTGATTTTCTATCATTGTTTGATGGTTTGGATCTATGCTGATTTTCTATCATTGTTTGATGGTTTCAAATAGATGCTGATTTTCTATCATTGTTTGATGGTTTGGATCTATGCTGATTTTCTATCATTGTTTGATGGTTTGGATCTATGCTGATTTTCTATCATTGTTTGATGGTTTGGATCTATGCTGATTTTCTATCATTGTTTGATGGTTTCAAATAGATGCTGATTTTCTATCATTGTTTGATGGTTTGGATCTATGCTGATTTTCTATCATTGTTTGATGGTTTGGATCTATGCTGATTTTCTATCATTGTTTGATGGTTTGGTTCTATGCTGATTTTCTATCATTGTTTGATGGTTTGGTTCTATGCTGATTTTTTATCATTGTTTGATGGTTTGGTTCTATGCTGATTTTCTATCATTGTTTGATGGTTTGGATCTATGCTGATTTTCTATCATTGTTTGATGGTTTGGATCTATGCTGATTTTCTATCATTGTTTGATGGTTTCAAATAGATGCTGATTTTCTATCATTGTTTGATGGTTTGGATCTATGCTGATTTTCTATCATTGTTTGATGGTTTCAAATAGATGCTGATTTTCTATCATTGTTTGATGGTTTGGATCTATGCTGATTTTCTATCATTGTTTGATAGTTTGGATCTATGCTGATTTTCTATCATTGTTTGATGGTTTGGTTCTATGCTGATTTTCTATCATTGTTTGATGGTTTGGTTCTATGCTGATTTTCTATCATTGTTTGATGGTTTGGATCTATGCTGATTTTCTATCATTGTTTGATGGTTTGGTTCTATGCTGATTTTCTATCATTGTTTGATGGTTTGGTTCTATGCTGATTTTTTATCATTGTTTGATGGTTTGGTTCTATGCTGATTTTCTATCATTGTTTGATGGTTTGGATCTATGCTGATTTTCTATCATTGTTTGATGGTTTGGATCTATGCTGATTTTCTATCATTGTTTGATGGTTTCAAATAGATGCTGATTTTCTATCATTGTTTGATGGTTTGGATCTATGCTGATTTTCTATCATTGTTTGATGGTTTCAAATAGATGCTGATTTTCTATCATTGTTTGATGGTTTGGATCTATGTTGATTTTCTATCATTGTTTGATGGTTTGGATCTATGCTGATTTTCTATCATTGTTTGATGGTTTCAAATAGATGCTGTTTTTCTATCATTGTTTGATGGTTTGGATCTATGCTGATTTTCTATCATTGTTTGATGGTTTGGTTCTATGCTGATTTTCTATCATTGTTTGATGGTTTGGATCTATGCTGATTTTCTATCATTGTTTGATGGTTTCAAATAGATGCTGATTTTCTATCATTGTTTGATGGTTTGGATCTATGCTGATTTTCTATCATTGTTTGATGGTTTCAAATAGATGCTGATTTTCTATCATTGTTTGATGGTTTGGATCTATGCTAATTTTCTATCATTGTTTGATGGTTTGGATATATGCTGATTTTCTATCATTGTTTGATGGTTTGGATCTATGCTGATTTTCTATCATTGTTTGATGGTTTGGTTCTATGCTGATTTTCTATCATTGTTTGATGGTTTGGATCTATGCTGATTTTCTATCATTGTTTGATGGTTTCAAATAGATGCTGATTTTCTATCATTGTTTGATGGTTTGGATCTATGCTAATTTTCTATCATTGTTTGAGGGTTTGGATCTATGCTGATTTTCTATCATTGTTTGATGGTTTGGATCTATGCTGATTTTCTATCATTGTTTGATGGTTTGGTTCTATGCTGATTTTCTATCATTGTTTGATGGTTTGGATCTATGCTGATTTTCTATCATTGTTTGATGGTTTGGATCTATGCTGATTTTCTATCATTGTTTGATGGTTTCAAATAGATGCTGATTTTCTATCATTGTTTGATGGTTTGGATCTATGCTGATTTTCTATCATTGTTTGATGGTTTCAAATAGATGCTGATTTTCTATCATTGTTTGATGGTTTGGATCTATGCTGATTTTCTATCATTGTTTGATGGTTTGGATCTATGCTGATTTTCTATCATTGTTTGATGGTTTGGTTCTATGCTGATTTTCTATCATTGTTTGATGGTTTGGTTCTATGCTGATTTTCTATTATTGTTTGATGGTTTGGATCTATGCTGATTTTCTATCATTGTTTGATGGTTTGGTTCTATGCTAATTTTCTATCATTGTTTGATGGTTTGGTTCTATGCTGATTTTTTATCATTGTTTGATGGTTTGGATCTATGCTGATTTTCTATCATTGTTTGATGGTTTGGATCTATGCTGATTTTCTATCATTGTTTGATGGTTTGGATCTATGCTGATTTTCTATCATTGTTTGATGGTTTCAAGTAGATGCTGATTTTCTATCATTGTTTGATGGTTTGGATCTATGCTGATTTTCTATCATTGTTTGATGGTTTCAAATAGATGCTGATTTTCTATCATTGTTTGATGGTTTGGATCTATGCTGATTTTCTATCATTGTTTGATGGTTTGGATCTATGCTGATTTTCTATCATTGTTTGATGGTTTCAAATAGATGCTGATTTTCTATCATTGTTTGATGGTTTGGATCTATGCTGATTTTCTATCATTGTTTGATGGTTTGGATCTATGCTGATTTTCTATCATTGTTTGATGGTTTGGATCTATGCTGATTTTCTATCATTGTTTGATGGTTTCAAATAGATGCTGATTTTCTATCATTGTTTGATGGTTTGGATCTATGCTGATTTTCTATCATTGTTTGATGGTTTGGATCTATGCTGATTTTCTATCATTGTTTGATGGTTTGGTTCTATGCTGATTTTCTATCATTGTTTGATGGTTTGGTTCTATGCTGATTTTTTATCATTGTTTGATGGTTTGGTTCTATGCTGATTTTCTATCATTGTTTGATGGTTTGGATCTATGCTGATTTTCTATCATTGTTTGATGGTTTGGATCTATGCTGATTTTCTATCATTGTTTGATGGTTTCAAATAGATGCTGATTTTCTATCATTGTTTGATGGTTTGGATCTATGCTGATTTTCTATCATTGTTTGATGGTTTCAAATAGATGCTGATTTTCTATCATTGTTTGATGGTTTGGATCTATGCTGATTTTCTATCATTGTTTGATGGTTTGGATCTATGCTGATTTTCTATCATTGTTTGATGGTTTGGTTCTATGCTGATTTTCTATCATTGTTTGATGGTTTTGTTCTATGCTGATTTTCTATCATTGTTTGATGGTTTGGATCTATGCTGATTTTCTATCACTGTTTGATGGTTTGGTTCTATGCTGATTTTCTATCATTGTTTGATGGTTTGGTTCTATGCTGATTTTTTATCATTGTTTGATGGTTTGGTTCTATGCTGATTTTCTATCATTGTTTGATGGTTTGGATCTATGCTGATTTTCTATCATTGTTTGATGGTTTGGATCTATGCTGATTTTCTATCATTGTTTGATGGTTTCAAATAGATGCTGATTTTCTATCATTGTTTTATGGTTTGGATCTATGCCGATTTTCTATCATTGTTTGATGGTTTCAAATAGATGCTGATTTTCTATCATTGTTTGATGGTTTGGATCTATGCTGATTTTCTATCATTGTTTGATGGTTTGGATCTATGCTTTGGATCTTTGTTTGATTGTGATTGTGGTTGTGATTTTCATATATTTGCAGACACGTTTCAATGTGTTGCACTGTATTATGATATAATCCTTGGGCGGTCTTACAATCCTAAACTCTCCGCCATGTTGTTATATGAGTGCATTAGCTAGGCTCCTGATACTAATGCGTAGCAGTCTCGCAGTTGCACTGGCTATGAACATAGTGTGTTCTGGTGCATGGTACTGGTATTGGTGATTGCCCATTTTCCTTTGTTGTTGATATTGCTGATACATCTTTTGCTTGTTGCTATCTCCTGTTTGTTGATTATAATTGTCGTTTTTGTTCTTAGAGGTATTTTCTGTGTACATCCATTTCTGGATGGTGTAGCCAATATTATCGATGGTACTGTTTTGTTCATTTTGCACAATTGCTTTTAGTTTGCTATTGTTGTCATTCTTCGTGCTAGCGTGTTTGGTACTTTTGATTTTTTGTGGGCCTTTCATTGGTTGTTTCCCTTTATCTTTATTTCCATTTCCATATGCCCTTTGACTTGTTTTTGCTGCTATTGTTTGCCATTGTTTGTATTCCTTTCCGTTCCGTTCAACTCTTATCAGCCTCACTAATTGCTTTGTATCTCTTCCATCTCTCTATCCGAGATGTGTTTAGATGGTCAAAACTCTTGACTGCTGCTTAAGGTGTAGCTGATTTTCTTTCTGTTATGTTGATGTTGTCCCTGTTGTCATGGTTTATGTTGATTGGAGTTTGTTTTATTTTGATATATTTGTCTCCTTTTATATTCTTCTCGTGTGGGTCATCTTTTGTTATTATTGATGTTTTTTCCATTTCAGGTGTTATTATTGTTTTTGTCTTTTCTGTTTCCTGTGTTATTGTTGTTGTTGTCATTTCACACTTGTTTATTTTTTGTTGTTGATTATTGCATCTTTGTTTCTGGCTTTATTCTTTTCCTGCAAGTCGTCTGTTGTTATTGTTATGGTTGTTTTAACCATTTCAGGTGTTGTTTTTGTTTCATCCATTCCTTAATTTAGTGTTGTTGTTGTGTTACCAGTTCTCTCTCCTTGTTTCTCTGTTTCATTTGTTGTTGCATTTTTGCTTCCCGCTTTATTATTTTCATGTGGGTCATTTGTTGTTGATGTTGTTTTGTCCATTTCAGGTGTTATTGTTGTTATGTTTTCTGTTCCTGTTGTTATTGCTGTTACTATGTTGTCACTTCTCAATCCTTGTTGATCTAGTTCGTTTATTGTTGAATTTTTGGATATGATCTGTATGCTAATAGGTTTTTTAACCTTTTTATATTTGATGGCATCGTCCACATTGGTTATTTGGTTTGTTATTTTCCTAGCGGTAGCTCTGATGACCCTAGTTGACCCCTGTTGTACATCTAAAGTCGTCTGGGTTATTTCTTTTGCATTTATACTTGAGGAGAAGGTTGCCGTTAATATTTTGCATGGTAGCAAGTCAACAGTTGGATCTGTGGTTAGTTGTTTGTTTAACATTTCTATTTTCTTGCTTAGTCTTCCATATTTGGCTGTTCTAGTCCGCCTTTTGAAGGATATTGTAATTGTTTTCCTTTGTGTTTTGGCCATTGGTCTTGTCATACTTAATTTGTGGTTTAACTTTTATGATTTACTTTTATTGTGGGAAGGGTTATTCTACTTATTTGGTTTTATTTCATTATTTAATACTGAGTTAGATTAAAGTTCAATGCATGGTTATTATCATAAGCTAAGTGATGATTATGACAATGGTTAGTAATATTACTAGTGAAATAACAATTAATTATTGTTATTATGATTTAGATTTATCTTAAATAAGTTTATATAGTGGCACAATGAATTACCCGAAGGTTTAAATAAGGGATAGTTTTAATTTCTTAGCAGTTATTGTTGTCATGCAGCCTGCAGCGTGTTTCCTTTGTCTAAGTTAATTTGATTCAGTAAAGCTGAGATTTTCTTGATTTTGAGTAATTCAATTATATTTTTGAATGTTTCATGAGGGTTATTGTTGGTTAATTGAATTACTTCGGGGTATTTACTTGGTGCAGTAATGTCTAATTGTTTAGATCTAAATTTGTCCCTTTCCTTTTTGGTTTTGTTACAGTTATTGAATAAATGATGTAGGTCTTCAGGGATGTTACAAGTGAAACAATTAATATTATGTGGGAAAGGTCCTATATATTTCCCAAAGCTGTTTGCCAGTTTTGTTTTTCCCAGTATTAATCTGTTTAGTTTAGAATGTTCATAACCCTTGCACCTAGGTGGTATGTTCTTTCTATTGACTTCCTTAATGATATGTAAAATTCCCTTGTTTATTTTTGTACCAGTCAGTCTGCCATTGTTGATTCATCATAAAGTAGATTAAATTATATATTTCAGTTGGGCTATACTTGAGTGGCATATAATTAGGCTCAATAAGTTTTTGTTTAGCGAGTTGATCTGCTAAGTCATTTCCTTTTATGTCTATATGGGATGGAATCCACATAAATTCAACTACTAGATTTTGAGAATGTAGTAATTTTAATATGTGATTAATTTGCTTTAGGAAATTTTCTCTAGATTTAGTGTTGTTGTTTTGGATAGAAGAAAGGACGCTAAGCGAGTCGCTAATAATGTGTCTTATTTGTTTTTTTTTTTTCTTCAATCCATTTTAATGATTCCGGGATGGCCCAGAAATCAGCTGTATAAATGGAACAGTGATCAGGTAGACGCCTGCCCATTTGTATGTTGTGTTCTGGTATAACCCAGGCTGCAGCTGTTTTAAAAGGATTTGTAATTTTCGAGCCATAAGTGTAAATTTTTTTGAAATTTTGATATTGATCATTTATTATTTCCAATGCTAATGTTTTCAAATAATTTTGTTGGTTTTCTTTATTTTCTTTATCTGTAAGGGAGATATATACTTTTGTTTGTACATTAATCCAAGGTTCTTTGTCATATGTTAGTTTCTACTTGGAATATATCAATCGGAAGGTTCTATTTTTAACTCGTGTACTATTTTTTCCATTGAGGTACAGTCAAACCCGGTTATCTCGATTACGTCGGGGGTGTAAAGAAATCGTCGATATAACCGGGTCCCGAGATATCCGGGTTCATAAAAACCGGTAATTTTTAAAATGTCCTTCAGCATTACTCCCGTCTCTTGCTGGTGTTTACTGGAATCCCCTCCCACTGCATGTTACAATAAAATTAACAAAACGCTTAATTGATAATAAAATGAAATGAACTAACCTGGTGTTGTTATCATTTATTCCTTTTTTATCATCATAAGTAATTTATTAAAGAAAAATTATATCTATGAACTCCTTATATCACATGTAGCGTATGCATCCATTACTGTAGTTACTAGTGTGCATCACTTATGTCAGATAACAAAAGCAGCAGAGAGGGTGAACCTCACAACTTTCCGAGCGTCGATTCGGAAATCTGAGGCTTCTGCCAAATAGTAAAAAAAATGGCGTCTATTCGATAAAATAAGATTTCCTTATATACGCCAACGTCGTTGTCATCCACCCTCTCTGCTGCTAAAGTTTTCAGTTCTAGGTTAACAAAAAATAATAAATGATTTCAACCAAATATTTGATCGAGTCCGATACGATATCGTGTCCGAGGATCATGTAAATTTATTGTTACAAATCCATGCGGGGTTGACTGAGCATGACTAAAGAAATTTTTAAATTGATTGAAGTCCATATCGGAACACCATGTCTGCCAAATATTTCGTAGCGTATGTGTATCAACGCCGTTAAACACAGCAAGAATATTACAGTTATCTCTGATCACTTTTGGAATCTGAGTGTAGCGTTGAGTGACATATATCACATCAGTGTTTTTGTGACGCCCCCGGGAAAATATTCTAGCTGGGTTTTTTTGATTGTCTAACATCACATCGTCGTATACGACTAAATTGTTAATGCTCCCATCAAGGTCATCCACGGATGGCGCCTCGTCAATATCAGTTATAAAATCAATGGTATTCTCACCTTTAATTTCTGATGCATTCTCGTTAAAATCCTTTAACACTTCATAGCATCGTTGATCATCTACGCTAGGGGCAATTAAATACAACTTATCCCACTTCATCCATCTCATTATTAAATTGAGCAACAATTGCGTTTTACCGGATCCAGATGGCCCGATTATAATTGCACGGATAGAGTTTGGTAGCGCTGCATGATGCTTAACTGGTTCTCTTATTTTAGTCACTGAAAAATCAATTATATTCATATCTCTATACATAAATTATGGATCTATATTGTGTGAAGTGTAAAACGCGTACTAGCACAAATGATGTGACGACGGTTACAACTAAAAATAACAGATCAGCACTAACTGGTAGATGTGCAACATGTGGTATAAAAAAGTTTAGATTTATTTCTACAAAATCAAAGATTTTACAATCCGGAGATGTTTTAAAAAAAAACGAGGAGGTGATATCGCAGCCAAATTGACAAAGCTCCCTGGAACCCCATGGGCAAAGTACCCTGGAGAAAAGCACCTTCCAGGATATAGCTACTGTGGTCCCGGAACACGATTAGATATCAGACTTGATGATCAAAATCAACCCCGACCCGGCGAAGAACCAATAAACGCCATTGATAAGGCCTGTCACCTTCATGATGTTGCTTATAAAAGCAGCAACCTGCAACACAGGCATCTCGCGGATGTGAAATTAATTCATGCGTTAAATGCTATTCCTGATAAATCTTTTAAAGAAAAGTTGGCTTCGTGGTTGGTAAAATCAGCTATGAAAGGCAAATTGATGATGGGTGCTGGTAATTGAAAATGCTACCATTTTAATATGGAATCAATTTATTATTCCCCAAGAGGATACTGGAGGGGTAAATCAGCAGTACATAAACTCCCTAGCGCTGCAAAAGTGAAAAAAACCACTGCGGCGGATTGGTTATCTAAACAGGCACTATGGCAAATTTATCTACCACCACCTAAACAAATTCAATTCTCGCATTTTGATGTGACCGCTCCTAATGAAGTTCATCAGGCTGATATATTATTTCTGCCACATGATCGTGGTTACAAATACGCGTTAACCGTAGTTGATATTGCAAGTCGATACAAAGAAGCAGAACCGTTAAAAACAAAATCAGCCACTGAAGTTGCTTCTGCATTTGAAAGGATTTATCGACGAGGTCCTCTGCACTGGCCGAATCTATTGCAGGTTGATCCTGGCAAGGAATTTCAGGGTGCGGTTCTATCTACAATGAAAAATCATAATGTCACCATACGACGAGGGCATACTGCGCTACATCGCGATCAGGCCATTGTCGAACGATTTAATCGGACGATTGCTGAGCGGTTATTTGGATATCAATGCGCAAAAGAATTCATTCAAGAAAAGCGATCCCGTGAATGGGTCAAAAGGTTACCAGCTGTGATTACTGCACTGAATAACGAGATTACTAGAACAATCAACATGAAACCTATCAACGCGATTAAAAAGAAGTCTATACCCGTACAACCACAAAAAGATTTCCCTAGAAACGCTAGCGTTTCCCAACCAATTCTTGGTAGTAATGTCACTGTTAGGTACTTATACGAACCAGGAGAGCTTGAAGGGGGTAGAAAAAGGGCTACTGATCCTATTTGGAGCGTCACTACGCATAAGATATCTAGTATAACACGATCAACTGGTAGACCAGCAATCTATAAACTGGATTCAACTGCTCCTCAGCGAGGATTTACTCGACAACAACTGCAAGTGATTCCCGAGGATACTCAATTGCCACCGCATGGTCTTAATTAGCACCCGATGCCAGAGGCATTGTGCTTTCACCCCGGCGTCTATTGCACTCAAGACAAGTCAACATCACATTATTTCTGACATGACCGAGATTGTTATTTTTTCTGTCTACGGTGAATTGGCGAGGATCCTTATCCGAATACTGCCAACGCATTATACAATTGCAACTCGTGCAGTGATTATTCTGTTGTTTCTTCAAAGTGATTATTAATTTAGCATCAATATCAAATTCTCGTTGTTTTTTTTTGTCCTGTTGTTTGTAACCGGAGAGTTTTTTATTAATGATGCTAACATCAATATCACTTATTGTTGTGTCATTATCATCACCAATGATTTCATCATCGCCACCAATGATTTCATCATCGAAGACAATTCTTCGAAGCTGATTTATTCTTCGTACTCTGGATACTGCGAGATAGACTAAATTCGACCATTCGATGCGATTATCTACCATCCAAACAATTGTATCCGATATAGTCAATCCCTGTGAAGAGTGTATTGTTGCTGCGTATCCTAGCGTCCATGGGGATTTATTAGCACGCAATGCATCTTCAACGACATTGATATCAACCAGCACAATATCATTTAACACGAGAATCTGCTTTTCACTTCCTGACTTTGTCAGGCTTGGAATATCAACTTCTATATTCTGCTTTCGTGTATCCGAAGGCCTATAACACAACGGTACTGGAAGCGTTGCAAATTTTTCTTTATGCAATTCAAATAACTTCATCTGAAGTGTGTCTCTGACTATTTTTCTACTTGCTACTATCAAATCATTTGGTCTCCACGTTTCCCAGAAATCATTCATAGGAGTTTCTGAAATTATTTCACGCGCTATTTCGCATTGGATTTTATCCGGTTGTAATCTAAGCAGTGCTTTGAACTCGCGTAATTGTTCATCAAGTGATCTATGGTCGGTATTAATTTCTTCATAATAGTCTACAGAACCCTTTAGCCATTCATGTGGAGATCCACCGACAAATGGTGGTGGTTGGCCGTGATCACCGCACATGACGACTTTTGTGTTTTTGTTTAACAACCACTCAAGAAATGTTTTTAATACATCTAATGACACTGTGCATATTTCATCCCAAATTATGATTTCAGGAATGAATTTATCACCCATACGCTCAGGAGTCCATTTGTCACCTTTCCATCGAAAAAAACTATGGTAAGTGCAAGCATTTACCCCTCGCTGTATCATCTCTCTGGCGAGTCTGTGAGTCGGTGTTAACACAATCATGTTAGTAGGAATACAAGTATTTCCACCACCACGATATAATTCAATTGCACGAGTTGTCTTTCCTGACCCACCACAACCGTTTAAATAAACTGTCTTGTATCTACATATTGGATCAGATACCGGTGGTGCATTAGAAAATTCTGATTGAATCTCATCACATTTTAAGTACTTTTCATCCATGGCAACGTCTGCGGATTCACAATACTCATGTAGCATCTCCTTTTTAAATCGCCAACGCCCCCACGCTTCCTCCGGATCTGTGAATGCCGCTACAGCTGATTTGTACTTATTGTGTATATACATCGAATCAGTGGCTACTCTAACCGCGGTATTAGGAAATCTATTTATCATCGAAAATAGATTAATGCAAGCATAGGCTAGCATTGAACTTCTCAAATGTGTGTACTGGGAATTATATCCATCACAGTAGGTAACAACCGTACCTAATTTCTCACCATTGGATAGAAAAGCATCCTTACGGGATACAAGTTTTCCCTGTTTCGTTAAATCCGTTACAAGAAAATCGTATTCAGCGACATCTATGATCAACCGCGAAGAGTATTTTGCGTTGTCGTATCGTCCACCCTGGGTAAATTTACCGATTATTCTTCGTCCAAAATCTTTTGCTTGTTCTTTTTTAATTTCAAATAACTTCTTAGACCAATTCATGATTTGTTCTTCTGGAAACTGTTTTCGTAGTTCGTTGATTATTCTATCTAGATCGGGTTGTGGTAGCCAAACTTCTTTCTGAGCTCGATAGCATATAATAGCCTCGGAAACAATCAACGATATCAGCATGCCACAATCAATCATATATCTCAATATCACTATTGGCATCCAGTGTTTTTCAGATAGGTGTCTACCAAGCCAAACATAACTACACGGATGTAACCCTGTAGCGAGTTCAAATGATATCACACGAGCGAATCCGGTTAAATCAAAATCAGGCAATGGTCCATTAATCGCAACACGAGTCATTTCATGCGTGGGGTGTCCAAATCGTTTGAAGTACTCAGCGCATTCCCCATACCCGAGAAAACTTCCAGGATAACACGCGGATATATCAATTGAAATCATACCGTCACGATGGTATTTTGTATTCCACAGTCCTCCATGACCAAATTCGATGCAACTCAATTTAACGTCCTCGAGAAAATCACTTCGTGTTGGACGCCATGAGTTTTTTTCTCTTGCGAAGTGAGCTACCACTGATGGAATAGTAAAACTATCCGTGAGTAGTTTTTCATGGAAACTCTCCGGTGAAAAATCACTAGCGATTTTTCTCATTCTGTTATCTAATTCTTCAACGCGATATAATTCACCATTTGGTCTTACAAATTGATCAAATCCTGATTCGGAACCAGCACTACTAAGTAACCACACTGACACAGGATCATCTTTACACAACGCATGAATAGCATCAAATAATTTCTCTTCATAGAAAACATCCCCGGAAAATTCCCCGGAAAATTTCCGGGGGATATATCTCACGGTTCTATCTCGTGGAAATATTGTTACTGCAGGTGTCCACGCGTGTTCGTTATGATCAATAATTTGTATTGGCGCTCCTTGTAATTTATATTTCGGTTCGTGTAATACTTCTCCGGTTATCGTCATAACGGTTATTGGAAATCTTAATGATGTTTCTAATTTAGCTATATCAGAAATCTTTGCACCGTGCTGTTTCACTGTCAGTTCCCATTCTGTTATTTTCCTACGTCGCAGATCAGTTAGTTTATTTCCTCGGGATGCATTTGTGAAGTGTTCCATTACCCGTGTTGCTACACAATTGAGCCTTGACGAAGTCAATGGTGAATATTTCATAGGAGCTAGTTTTGCAATATCGGGTTTATCATTTAACGGATATATCCCATAAACGATTGCTGTTACGGGATAAGATCTCTCGTAGTATGGTTTGTCAATTCCAGTTAGAATTCCTGGTTTGGAATCTCTACTTACAATGACAGTTTTTTTATCCTTGAGGATTGGTTCAAATTTATCCTTAATAATCCATTTGCCTTCGACTTCGATAATGAATTTTATTCTGAAAAAATACTTCTGATTGGAATTGCTTTGTTGGGAATTGCTTTGCTTGAAATCCTTTGGATTTCCACCTTTGGATTTCTCACCAAGGTGTGAAATTATCTCAGCTGCTCTTTTATCGTTCATAGTAGCATCGATGATGGGTACATTGACATCTTCATCAATAATTCGAAATGTCGACCAACAGTATGCTGCACCGTCTCGGTAGAATTCATTAAAACACTCCCTGATTTTACCGAGTATAGTTCTATCACCGATTAGACGTTTTGGTGTATCAGAGACTCTATCGAGATTGAATTTAGTATTTCTCCAAGGCTTAATTTTCGATAATCTTTGGAACTCCCTATCAAGATTGAATTTAGTATTTTTCCAAGGTTTGATTTTCGATAATCTTTGGAACTCCCTATCAAGATTGAATTTAGTATTTTTCCAAGGTTTGATTTTCGATAATCTTTGGAACTCCCTATCAAGATTGAATTTAGTATTTTTCCAAGGCTTAATTTTCGATAATCTCTTGAACTCCTCCATGTTATAATTAAAACAAGTATTTAAATAGAAAAATATAGTATAATGAATCACTGCAAGTGGCTAATGATTGGATCTACAACCCCGTGTAACAAATCATGCAGAAGCGAATTCTGTGGGTATCATATGCAAAGCGTGAGAAACGGTTCAAAAGGCCCTCTCGCATGCCTCCAATGTGGGGTGGGTGTTAGAGGAAAATCGCAATTATGCCTTGCTTGTGGGGGTAAACGATACAGGGAACTAAAACGCTACTATGACAAACGAATCATTGACTCCGTCATCCTTGATAAAATCAAGGACAAAGTAATAAAAACCCCTCAAGATTATATCCAGAGATTTATAATTAAAGCAGATAATAAATTAGACAAGTAGTATTATTATACAAATGAGCCAAGATTTCAGACCTCACCCAGTGCTTGCTAATTACGAAGCCTCTAGTGATGGTGTTGTCAGGCACCGCAGACTCAAAGAACCTGTTGGGTATCTGAATAATATGGGCTATTTGATGTTTTCAGCTGGGAGGAAGAAGTATCTCTGTCACAGAGCCATCTATGAAGCATTTTACGGATTAATCGAAGACGGTCTTGTGATTGATCACATAAATGGCGTGAAGACTGATAATTGTCTTGGGAATCTTCAAGCCGTCTCGCAGCGCGATAACCTTTTAAAAAGCAACGCTGGTAAGCACGCGAAACATCCCAAGGGTGTGAAATCGTTTGATTTAGAAAATAATGAAGAGAGAAGCTTTCAGTCGATAAATGCGGCTGGAAAATATTTCGATATTTGCAGTACTTCCATTCGATTTGTTGCTGAAAAAATCATTAAAACATCTCTGTCTAAAAAAAATGGTCATAAAATAAAGTTCGTATACACTGAAACTATTTAAGGGAGATAAATCCTTTATGGATAAATCCGCACTACAATTCACACCCTACCTACTAAGTTCCCTTGTAGTATGACGTCAAAGGAATTTGTCGCCTGCTATATTACCTGTACTTGACTAGGTGCGCCCACGTGACTGTAATGGAGATATAATGCATGAGTTTTCGATAGAGAATAAAACTTTTTATTGTCACTTGTGGGCTAAAACTGCATTATTAGTTTTATTTATCAACATATCTCATGTGTGGGGTGGGTGGACTAGCAGTAAAGCAGACAGCTAACTCGTTCTTTTCAGTACAGACGTTCTTTATAATCCACGCATTACCTATGTTCGCTCAGCCGGAACGCGAGTGTTTCCTATTCATTGAAGTATGTGGGCGTGGTTAAAATTCCTTGTATGTGAATGTATTTTATCTAGAGAATTATAACAGAGTATATAAAACGCTGTTTTATTAAACAACTGTATTATTTTGTTTAAAATATTTCTCATTGTTGCAGCATAAAATTGTCTATTTTAAAAATCTCTTATTGTTAAGTATACATGTCTTCCCTCTCCTCTATATTGATCGGTATTCATGTGACCTTCAGTACACACTTCTGTTTCCCACCCTGTATGATCGGTATTTCACTGACGCAGGCATGCGTGATTGATATTTACAAACAGTTAAATTAATTTTTTTTTGTGTACTTAGTATTTTATATTCCTAAATACGATGGATACAGTAAAATTGTCTATTTTAAAAATCTCTTATTGTTAAGTATATCAGATATATATATATATATATTAAAAAATCTCTATTCTGTATGACTAGTCCGTGGTGTAATGGTATCGTGTTTGTCTTGTAAACATAGCTATCAACTACTACGTGTTCGGTCCCCATAGCAGACACATTATTTGATGGCGAAACGGAAGATGTTTTTTTCTATTAATTGGGGGGGGTGGGGCGGTCCCCCTCAGCCAAACCAACATGGCAACCCATGCTATCGCATTCTCGGTAGCGTGGGTTGGTGTTTTTTTCCAACTCATGCAACCATGAATGAGATTTCATGGGTTGCCATGTTGGTTTGGTTTACCACGCCCACATCATACCATCATCGTTCCATTGAATTATAATCCATCCTTAATTAAGTTAATTAAGTATATGTTATGCCTAAAATTTGCCGCAACACTCGAGCGGAAATATATCATACCATCATCGTTCCATTGAATTATAATCCATCCTTAATTAAGTTAATTAAGTATATGTTATGCCTAAAATTTGCCGCAACACTCGAGCGGAAATATATGGCATTGTGCCGTCCATGTTGTGACGTTATACCTCAAGCATATCTTCTGGGCGGTCTAAGATGGCGTTTGCCACCTTAGGCCTCCCTTCCGGAGATGTATGTTTCGGGTCCCCCTGGGCTTACTTGGATGCGAAGGCACCCAAGGAGTTCCAAAGATGTGTTGTCATATATGTTTTATTTTTATTAATTAGAGATACAGTATACTATATTTATAAATAAATTTATTTATATAAAAATATAAATAATGGATATCAATGATGTAAATGCTATAATTGCTGAAATCTCAAATTTAAATAATAAAGGGGTATTATTATCTGAAAGTCTCGACGTTGACAAGATTACCTCGGAATATGAAGATATTGAATATCTGTCTAGTAAGGGTCGTTATGTTTTACCTAGGATGTACAGGCTCGTGAAAGGAATTCAAAAATCCATTAATGGTTGTTTGTACGGTAACGACATTAATTTATTTATAACGCTATTTAGCACCGTTGAAGCAATACGTCAAAAGCTTGGCCAAGAATATCAAAAACGAGCTGAAATTGGTTCTAAAGTTCGTGATCTTAGAAAAATGTTAAACGAGGAGCGACCCGTATCTTAACCACGTGAGTGTTACTAAAAAATAATATAGGCTTTCGTAAATAATTTAAATAATTTATTTATTTTTTTTTAGCGTTTTTTGTAACACTTGTTACATAGGATTTTCTCCTGAAAGGATACTCATCAGTTTGGACTTGCTCATGCAGTTATGTGCATAATGGATGATCTGGTCGTAGTAGCAAGTAATCACCGCGACGCCTCCATTTTCACGTAATTGTTCTTGTTGCCGCGTCGTTAACACAAATCGTTCATCGCCATTCTCAGATATTACAATTCTGAAATCCCCAGCGATGTTATTTCTGAAACACTCGCGAATAGCGTCGTACAGTTTAACCCTGTCGAAGATGAATACGTTAGCTTGATGGTACATTATTTAATAACTAAGTTATTTAATAACTAAGCTTTTAATTATGATGGAAACCCTCCGGATTTCACATTTGAAAATTTAGTTCACAAACAATATATGGTTGGTGAATCGCTTACAACTAGATTAGCCCGAGAGCGGCTAGCAGCAATTAAAAAGTTTATACCGGTTCGAGACAGACTTCGCGATCAACTTCAACAACGACAACAAGCGCAGACTGACTTTTCTGTGTCAAGTGAACAACTGTTCGCCCCGGTAACTAAGGCGACCAGCGATGTGAAAACAGCAACTGAACGAGCAATATACGGAGATATTCCTAAGGAAGGCAAGCGACGAGAAGTGCCTGTTCTTGGTGTGCTTGAAAAGGTAGCAGCAGAGACCGGACAAACACGCGCAGGGATACAACAGTTATCCAGTGATATAAAAACTCAGCGTGAGTATGAACGATTAGCTGATATTGATGATTCCACACCTGAACCACAACTTGTTGATGTCGTCACCCCAAGAGGTGTTTCCTTTATAGACAAACTCACCGAAGGAGCTATAAAGGAAATCAAACGACCTCAATTGGAGAAACACCAGGATTATACGACTTTTGGTGATTTCGCCGCCAAAAGCTTTGATTCTAGAAAGGATTTTTTAAAAGACGAGTATAAAAACAGTAGAATAAGCCGAGATGAATGGGTTAATTGGTTGTATAAAACGAATAAGGGGATTATTGGTAATTTGAAAAAGGATACAATTGAGTATAGATCTTTTAAAGTAGGAGTTGATAGTTATGGTATACAAAAACAACAAGAACGAGAAAAACAAAGTCGAGGCCGACAAAGGCAATTACTTGATGATAGTCAGGGCGCAACTGGTACAACTGAGGAAACAAGCGGAAAGGGATATTCGATTAAAAATCCAAAGGATGTATTTGACTCTACCGTGACATGTCCTGGTAATATTCTCAGTGATATATCACGGTTAGAGGTTCTCATCGGAGGGAAACGAGCCGGAAATAACTCCGTCGAGATAATTAACGAGGCCGCTGATATCTGTAGACGATTATTTGCTGGTGGTATCATGGACATTAATGTATATCGAGAACTTATTGCTGAATTAGTTGAAAATCACAACGATGAAAATCTTATGGATGTAAGCGATTGATCACTAATTGAAAAACTACTAGTTTTATAATAAGATGATTATACACTACAACCATGATAAACCCGTAAGTGTCTACGTGGTGAACTCACGATTGCCTGTTTATCGCGCGTGGTACGGAGATGGTTTCGGCAATACCATTGCGGGGTTATTTACAAGAATGGCTCCCAAGGTTGCGCCGTTAGCTAAACAATTATCAATGAAAGCCATTGATATCATTCGTGATAAGGGAATCAATTTCGTTGGAAATCTTGCAGGAAAGGCATTTTCTGCTGCGAAAGATAAAATAGCATCATTGGTGCGAAAGAAACCAACGAAATCTCCGATTTTGCTGCCATCAACTACAGTGATGCCTGCAAAAATCAGCAAAGTAATAAATAACGCAGTGGAAGAAAAACTAGCGCAATTGACTTCGTCACAATTGACAGCTTCGCCAGTAACAGATAACGCTATCATGAACGCGATAGCAGGAAGTGGTTTGAAACTAAAAAGAAATTCGAGGAATTTTCAACGACGATGATTACAAAGATGAAATTGCTTTGCAATTCACCAATTGAAAACACTAGTATGTTATAAATGTTTAAACGAACAGCTGATCCCGCGCTTGATATGGAAGCCCCAATGCGAAAAGATGATTCCGTCCGCGATTATCAATACTATTCCTATCATGCAATACAACCCGACCTACGATCGCGAGTTGAACTTCAAGTTCAAGATACCAGTAAATACTTTTTGCCGTGTGAAGCATTTATCGAAATCGAAGGAAAACTCGTAACAAATGTTGCAGAGGATACCCCATATGCAGATGACCCAAATATCCGAGTTGGGTTCGTTAACAATGGCATAATGGCGTTATTTGAAAGTGCAAGATATCTCATTGATGGAAAAGAAATTGAATCAATAGAACGCGAGGTTGATGTTGCAACAACAATAATCGGACTAGCGAGATATTCCGATGATTATACAAGATCGGCTGGTCCGTCTATGATGTTTGCAAAGGATACTACTGATAACGCTGACCACATTCAATACATTAAAGTGTTAACACCGCAAGACACTTCAGTTGATAATCAACGAGAAGCAACTAATCCAGAACGTCGAGCTAGACCCGGAGCTGCGTTTGATATTCTCGGAGGCGTTAATGGTAATTTCAATCTAGGGTTTGCAACAC
Source organism: Unio delphinus (assembly GCA_029339505.1). Classification (NCBI taxonomy): domain Eukaryota; kingdom Metazoa; phylum Mollusca; class Bivalvia; order Unionida; family Unionidae; genus Unio; species Unio delphinus. The sequence continues at coordinate 23,186,717 of JAQISU010000008.1, forward strand.
GAAAATTAGCATTGGAAGGACAAGAGAAAAAGTTTTCGTGTGCAATTCCACTCCATCACATATTTGGATTCTGCAGAAATGTCAGAAAAGTCATCTATGGAGCCAAACACACAATCGCGTTAGTGCGAAAAGGCAATGACAACGATGCAATTTGGCGTACTGGTGCCGCTGAGGGTAAAGTTAAAATAACTAAATTGGTATTGTGGATGCCAGTAATGACCCCATCAATTACCAGAGAAGAGCGGCTACTCTCATTTATGGAAACAGGTGGCAAATCATTGCTAAGTTGGCTAACAACAACGACTGATGTCAAACAGGATAATGTCGATGATATATTCACATGGCACCTGGCATCAAAACAAGGCGTTTCAGCTCCACGTCATATATTTATAGCGTTACAGAATAATGAGCGAGTTGGTAATCAACAACGCAGCCATATGATATTTGATCAGTTAGGTGTTAGAGAAGTCTCGCTGAGAATAAACGGACAACAAGAACCAACCGAGGATATACAACTTAATTACACAGAAAATCATATAGCACGTGTATATCATCGGATGCTGTCATATATGGGTCGTGATCAAAACGTTGATACTGGTTTGCAAATATCTCAGCTCGATTTTAAGAAATTGTATCCGATTTATTACTTTTCGCTGGAACATCTTGATTTAATGAGACAATCCGTTGTTGACATACATTTTAGGGCTCGTATAGCTCCTGGTGGTGTTAATTATAGAGCGGTTGCTGTCATTCTCAGCGACAAATCAATGTTGTTAGAAGGGGTTGGCGGACGAATGAGACTTGTTGATGCACCAGTGGAAAATCTGTAAATGAAACTTGAAAAGTTTCCATAGGATTTCCCCAATTAGATCAATTGAAAGAATAAATATGTTTTACAATAAAATGCCATATAGTGTTGTTAGTGTCAAGCTGACTGATGGTCAGGTCAAGAAATTAAAATCAAAATCCGCTAAGGAATGTGGAACAACAATAACGTTAAAACCAGCGCAGATGTCCGGAGGTACACATAAAATATCATTAACGGATCGTCAAATAAAACATTTCAATGATGCAATGAAAAATAAGCGAGGAGTTCAAATAGAATTTTCGAAAGCTGCAGTCGCGAACATGATAAAATCAGGTGGTATATTTCCTTTGTTAGCCGCAATACCAGCATTGATTGCAGCGGCTGCCCCAGCGGTGGCGAAGGCGGCAGCGTTGGGAGCCGTTGGGACCGCAGCAGGGATGGCGTTGAAAAAGGCAACTGGTGGATCCGCTCGCGGTAGATCCACAAGTGGATCCGGGTATAAAAAAAAGGGAAAGGGGTTGTACCTACCAGGAACCCCGTATTCATGGTACAGCGGCAAATCCGTGAACGGATCGGGTCTAAGAAAAATACCAGGAACGGTTTATTAGTTGAAAAATCTTCGATTTACAAATCTTCGATTTCCGAACCTATGGTTGAGGAACCTATGGTTCCTATGTCCAATTTTGATTTAATTGATGCTGCTAAAAAACTAGCGATAAAAAACTTCAGAGGGGTTTTTATGAGAGATCAATTACCGAGAAAACCAAATAACGTTGAAACCGGTATCATCAATCTTGATAACAGCAGCGGATCGGGAACTCACTGGGTTGCATACGCGATTGATCCACGTGGGATTGTCTATTTCGATTCATATGGGTTAGCTCCGCCAAGCGAGTTTATGCGGTATATAAATTCCTCGATGAAACTCAAAGGGTTTCCGATTTTTTATTCCACGCTGCCAACACAACAATTAAATGATCCACCGATATGCGGCCGTGAAGTATTAAATGTCCTCGCGGGGATTTCATTAAAATCCTTTGGATCTCCGTGGAAACCACCTCATATTATTGTAAACGAATACACGAGTGGGAAATTACAAGGATCAATAAATTGAAAACACAAGTTACGCTAACAATAATGATCGATATTTGGGGACAACCTCTGTCAATGTTGGAACCCACCGAGGAAACATCTGCGGGTTCTATCGAGGATGTAAAAAAAATAATAGAAGATGAAATCGCTGAGACGTTAAATTTAACAAGTGTTGACCCGAACGAAATAGTTGTATTTCAAGATCGCCAGGGTAAATTGAAAAGCAGTAATATATCCGTGAATGACATTTTGATACGGCATCGCGCTGCCGCTGAAAACTCTATTGCACTGTATTCCAACGATGGACAACTTAAACCAGGCGCACTTGTGTCTACGATCACCGACGCGATTGCTACCAACGAACGTGAGCTGAATGATTTTATACGAGGTTATAATAGTTTTCGCAAAAATGTCGTACATAAATTTTTTGGAACCCCGCTTGTGGTTGGCATGACTCTCGCTGAAATTAAAGACTTGTTGAATTCATTCTTCGCTAACAAGGAAGCTGGAAGGATGATGACTGCTTCAGAAATCAAGGCAAATTATCTCGAGATTTTTAAAGTAAGCGAAGATCAAAAACTCACAAACGACATTGTTGGTAGGTTCTTTGGAACCCCGCTTGTGGCTGGCATGACTCTCGCTGAAATCAGTGAGTTTATCGGCAAGCACACTCACAATGCCTACATCGCTAATAGTTTCTTTGGTGTCCCGGCTACATCTACAATGACTCTCAAAGATATTAATATGTTTATGGTGAGACAAACAACACTTAATACCATCGTGGATAAATTTTTAGGGAGAACACCTGTGTCTGAAACCACATCGTTGACAGGCATGACTCTCGCGGAAATTAAAAGCGCTATTGACAAACAAAAGCACACCAGCGATATTGTTAATAAGTTCTTTGAGGGCAGTAGCCTCCAAGATATCACGACGAAATTTTCTAACATCGACAACCATATTAAAACCCAAGCAGAGCAAAAAGTTGAAGACCTTCTGGTTTCATTATTCTTCTCTAACAGGGAGGAGAGTGGAAAAACAATAGATCCTACCAGAATCACGGTAAATTATCTCGATATTTTCGACGATCTTTTTAACCTGAAAAGAATATCTGAAAAGGTAAAGATTCCACATCACTACACGGGCGTTAAAAATATCGTGTATACGGTTAATCATGGAACCATGGATTGGATAAGAGACGGTTATACTACATTATCCATCGGTATCTTGGGTCTCCCCGGCATAGTGGGCCCTGACTACAAGCCAACATGGGCCGATGGTATCTACAGGCTAACGTGGATCTCTATCGATCAATTTAATATGATCGCGGACGGTAAAACCTACTCTGGTGGCACCGCGACGTTAATTATGGATGGTCGCAAAAAAAGCTTTAATGTCGTCGCGGTTGATAGCTCCACCATTAGATCAAAAATAGCCTGGTGTTTAGAACTCGTAGCTCATTTTTCCGACTGAAGTACTAGCAATTCCCGCTAACGATGACAAATAATTGAAAACACTAGCGGGTTTAAAATAACAATGACTTTGTCATCGACGCAATGTCGCTATGATCAGGTCAGAGAATTTCAGAATAGACTCAAAACCCTCACTGAGGAGTATCAAATAAAAATAAAAAAATACCGACGAAGAATCACCGCAATTGATGTTACTATATACTCGGTGTCAAGCGTTCTCACTGGTGCCGGAATAATACTTGCATCGGTTACAATGATTGCCCCGGTCGTAGTTCCAATTTGCATTTCTGCGGTGGCTACAATCGGGGGTATATTAACCGGGATAGCAAAAAAGATATCATCATGCAGCCAGAGTAAACTGCAGAATTACTTACTTCAATTTCATATTGCATCAACCGCATACTCGCAATTATCATTGATGATATCGTCGTCACTCGATAATACGATTATATCAGATAGTGAATTCTCAGCGATGGTCAGTATTTTTGATTCCGCGATATCGAAATTAGAGCGACAACATGAATATAATAACAATGACAACACCGATGGAATCAGAAAACACGAACCCAAAAAAACAAAAAATGATCTCAATAATATCAACATTACCAGATTGTGAGTTCTCAGTGATGGTCAGTATTTATGATTCCTCGATACCAAAATTAGAAATAAATCATGAGTATAGCAACGATGACGACACCGATGGAATTACTTCAACGAATAGTGGAGAACACGAACCCAGTACAAACGAGTATGATATCAATAACATCAACGAATCCAGAATTCAGTGTGAATTTCCCCTCTCCGGTCCCAGTGAAGGAGATAGCGCTAGCAAAACTACGAGTGTATCACAGTTGGCCTAATATCAGATCGGTTGCATTTAATGGTCAGCAACCCAATAACACACTGGTGTTCTCGTATAAGAATAAACCCGATGGTACTCCAGAGTGGGAAACAGTTTCGTTACCAACTGGGTCGTACCAAATTAAGCAAATCAATGCTGAAATTCAGCGTAGAATAAAATCAATCACTGGAAAAGAATCAAAAATAGCTATTAATCTTCATCAACCGACGCTCTCGTCGTCGATCGAAATAAGCACAGAGGGATACATTGTAGATATATATAACAGCTCGTTAAGAACAGTGTTAGGATGGCCTGAAAAACCACCGGAAAAATCCGCCACCGACTTAACCACGGACATACAATCATATCATGAAATCAATCCCAGTTATCGAGATAATTTATCTGATATAAGAAAAGGAAGAATCGCCGATAGATTTATATTTACCAACAAAGACACATTGCAATGGGATTTTATCATTAAAAGAACAACCGACTCATCTGTTACTATTTCATTTACGCTAACTGACGTCCGTGGTTATTTTAATGAGATTAAACAATTATATGACACACAACTAGAACAACTACGGAAAACAAAATCGCAAAAACACGTTGAAATAATAAATCAGCTTATATCGGACATGAAATATATCTATGAACTAATGATTCAAACAATAATTAATGACAACAGCGACAATAAACAACGATTCTTAACCGATTACAATATCACAGAGGACAATCTGCGTAATTTCAAGTTTCCCAAATACAACGCTGACGAACTAGCAAGAATTGTTAAAACCGATATCAAAGCGCTACAAAAATCAGATTCAGCTGTCCTCTTCAGGTATAATAATGATCCAGATGGTGGTGGTAGGCATATTGCCCCTCATAATGTGAATATTTCAACGGTGATTGCGCTCAATTTAGTATGTGATGCAATTGAAGGAAGCTATCAAATTAATCTCGAACGATCAAATCAAGCTCAGCAGGGATATATTCTTTATTCGTTTGCACCAACAGCTCCTCCAGGGTTTTTAATAATTGAAAACCCAATTAATCCTGTCTATATGCGATGCCATAATAATTCGTTAACGAGAATTAATTTCAAACTCACCGACCAGTCAAATAATCTGATTGATTTACAAGAAGAGGTGTTAGCGATTAGTTTGTTTGTAAAGTCCTAAGGACTTTCATCATAAATGATTTTCGTCCTATAAAGTCGATCAAATATTTGGTTGAAATCATTTATTATTTTTTGTTAACCTAGAACTGAAAACTTTAGCAGCAGAGAGGGTGGATGACAACGACGTTGGCGTATATAAGGAAATCTTATTTTATCGAATAGACGCCATTTTTTTTACTATTTGGCAGAAGCCTCAGATTTCCGAATCGACGCTCGGAAAGTTGTGAGGTTCACCCTCTCTGCTGCTACAAACGATGCATTTTTATAATTGATGTGAATATTGAAAAACAAATCATGTTTGGTTGTACCCAGAGGTTTGAATATGTTATCAGATTGAAAAATGGATCAAAGAAAATCACAAACGAGAGAGTGAGAGAGAAACATCCACCGATTGCTTTCAGGCACCCGCCATTCACGCATAACGCGGTGTTAGGTGCAAAATAACCAAGATTGTATTATATCCAGGTTAATATATGACAGTATCTCGCAGATAAAGATCAATAAATGTTTTTGAAAATACATGTACATGTACATTGACTGTGAGTGCAAATGACACTCCTTTCGCTAGCATGGGTTACAAAGAGTATTTATTAAAGCAAGTTAATGTTGAGTAGACTACTTACCCCGCAGGCATCAATGCGAGTTTGTATCAATTACGATTCCAGATGGCAAATAAATAGATGCACGGGTGGTGAATAAACACATCGAGCAGTAAACTAATTCTTTGAACTTACCGGCAGGATATCAAATACAAAGGTTATTTTATTGCAAAGCAAACCGACCATGGAAACTGACTTTTGATTCTTTCAAGTGTGCCGATTCTTATTTTCTTTTCTGTTTTTTTTTTTTTTGCCGACTTGGGTTCCCCTTTACTGGTATTCACAGGAATTTTGAAAATAAATTAAAACAATGGAAGCCAATTTTTCTGCCAGACCTAAATAAGATATATTACAAATAAGAAAACAAAACAAAATTAAGAAGACCTCAAGCATGAGAACTAAATTATGGAGCCTCGACTGCCATTCTATAGAAGCCAAGTGCCTGAGATTATCCATTCGCATGTAGCTGACATCTAAGATTCTGCGTTTTCGTAACATAAAGTTACATTGTAATTTGTGCACACTCTTGTCTTTGTGAATCCTTGAATATTTTATGTAGTGAACATGATATATTCTTAATAAACTAATCGATTAAGCTACTATTACGAACGAAAAATAGAAACAATATGAAATAAACATGTGACTACTGCCGTAACGGACCAAAATTGTGCCTGAATATCGATGGCTTTTGCTGACTATTTCTTGTACAATTTCTGTGAGATTGACGTTAAAAAGTTGCATTTTGTCGAATTAAGCGGGTCCACATGTTATTCGGACCGAAACTTATGAGCGACATAACCGGGTTATCGACTTTACAGAGGTCGAGATAAGCAGGTAAAAAATAGCATAACAAAGAAGAATTTTTTCGGGACCGGACCAAAACGGTCGACATAAGCGGGTTGTCGAGATAACCGAGGTAGAGATAAGTGGGTTTGACTGTATTATTTTTCAAGGATTTTCTGAAGGGAATGTTACATCTATTGATAGCCAATATAGTGGGGTGCGTTTTATCATGGGTCACCAGTTGGGTTGCGTTTCTTAATATGAGTTCCTGCCTTCTGAGATGTAATGGCAGTGCGCCAGTACGAATAAGTAGGGCTTTTCTCTGTATTTTAATTAATTTGTTTAATTGCCATGTGGATGCTGTGGTGTATACTTGGTATCCATAATCTAGTTTGGATCTTATTAGTGCCCTATATAATGTTAAAATAGTTTCTTGACTAGCACCCCACTGAGTGCCTTTGAGGTTTCTTAATAGATTTAGGTCCTGATTGCATCTAGGTCAGCTATATGATAAGCCCATGTTAAGTGTACATAAAAGTACATACCGTATTTTCCGCCCTATAAGTCGCTCCTGGGTATAAGTCGCGGGAGGGGGAAATCCAGATAATTTTGGAAAATTCAACAGATAAGTTGTCCTGCGCACTTACCGTAATCACGTTTTTGATACCGCCGGCCATTGCATACGACTTGGTAATTTCCAACAACGTGTAAGTATATTCTTGTTTGAAATTTTAAAAATAGAAATATAAGCAAATAAGATTTATAAATAATGTTTATTAAGTAAATAATAGCGCCACTGTTATTTCTTTACATTGTCGCTAATCTGGGTCAGAAAAACCCTCAAAATCTTTGTCTTCCGTATCGCTGTTGAAGATATGATGAATGTGTTCAGGAATTTCACCGCTGGTTTCTTCGTTTTCGTGGCTGTCTTCTTCGATTTCACTGTCGTCTGCTTCACCAGTTTTCTGAATGATTTCTGCTTTTTCAAAACCCGCCACAATTGTTCGCACAGTGACAGCCTTCCAAGTTATTTATCAAATATATACATTTAATTACTAACACTGTTACCTAGTCACTATGTTCTACTATTTCTTAAGTAATTCCTCGTGATATCTATTTAAAGAAAAAATCTATTTCTTTTTTCCCCTCATCCAAAACGAAAGTTGAGCCGACGTTTTCTGTAAACTCCGTTACTTTCGGCGCACGTGGTTCTCTTGTCCACACTTTGTCGTCTTCATCATCAGTTTCTGTCTCAATTTCTGACAGACTTGATAAAGAAGATATATTAATATCACTACCAATACTTCTTAATTCATGGTGGTCAATATCATCCTCAGAAAAACCAGAAAAGTCGGAATCTGAATCGCTATCGTAAGAGAACGCCATGGCTTCTACTGTCAACTACAAATGCATGTATTTACACACACGCGGTACAAATTTGAAAAAAGGAACCGGATTTAGTAAGAACAATCATTTGTTAACTCTAATTTGATTGGTTGAATAGACTTTTACTTCCATATATTGACCAATACGATCGGTTGTAACAATTACATACAGCGCTGATCTATCCGTCACTAGGGTTTAAGAAGCATGTACGGCAAGCTGATATGTCCGTCACTGGGAGTAATAGTGCTCTGTTTACAAGCGGATCTATCAGTCACTGGTGAGGCTAGGCATATTTATGCAGCGGATATACACGTCAGTGGTAGTGAAAGAGTTAAGCTGGTTTGAATTTCAGCCATGTGATGGTGGTTGGAGGGGTTGTCTGCACTCCATAGTCCACTATCATCAGCAAATTGTGATAATCCAATTTTAAGTGTTGCCAGATTTGTGTCAAGATCATTTTTATCATAAGGTTAAAGAGGGTGGGGCTGAGAGCACCCCATTGTGGAGTTCCGTTTTCAAGGGAGTATTCTTCAGAGTAAGTTGCCTCTACCCAAGTAATAATTTTGCGGTTGGTCAGGGAATTTTCTATGAAGTTCAACATTCGACCTGTAATGCCATAATGATTTAATTTGGCTATAAGGCCTTTGGTCCATAAAAGATCAAATGCTTTTTCCAGATCAGTAAATACCGCAATTTAGTTTCTATCAGCTTTTCATTTGTTGTTAAATGCAAGTTTTATGGCGGATTCTAATCTTATTAATTGATCTGTAGTGGATCTTTTATTTCTAAACCCACAATTGATTTGGAGATATCAAGTTGTTTCTTTGCTCTGTACCAAAGTGGCATGCAGTGTTTCATCATGAATTATTTTGACATAAAGGTTGAATTCAATGGGAGATAGCGGATTTAATTTTTCTGCTTCTTTTTTAATGAGATTAAGCGCCGGCGTAGAAATAAAATGGAGCATTGTTTTACGTACCTCCGTTTTTAGTTGGTTTTTACTCACATCAATTTGCCCTATTTTTATGCTTTGTACGGCTTCCTGATCTAATTTAATATTGAGCTGCCCTACTTTCTTCTTGAGTGCATTGCCATTCCAGTTAAGACAGCTTCTAGCTTTGTATACTTTCTTGAAAGATTTTGTTTCCATTGCGCTGTTTGTTTTGAATTTAGAATGGGGGGGGGGGGGGTAAATTTAAGTGCTTTGGCCACGGTGGGTCATTTAGCACTGTTTTATCCAGCAAAGGCTGGTTATTTGATTTTTCCTGAGGGTGGGAATGGTGCCACCTCCCTCAGGCATTTATGTGTTCAGAGAACACTATTTGATTAGGCCGTCAGATCGGAGTCACTATTTAGCAACTATTGATGTGAATGGTAGTCCGTGGTGAGTGGGAATAGACCCAGCACACACTCACTCTTATTCATGTCGATACCGCTGTGTTTGAAAGAGGACGTGCTCCACACATGTGATTTTTTTTTGGTGGTGTCCGGTAGTGGAAAAGGTGGTAAGGTGGCTCATCAAGGCTGGCGCGTAGGTCGGTCAGTGCTGCGTTTTTTCTCCAGGGCATACAATTTATTTTGATAGACTCTGCTGTTATGAAACTAAAATGTGTACATCCTCATATGACAGCCTAATTTTGCGGTTTGTTCGTTCCGCTGCCCTGATGAATCGAGGTTCGATACCACCTTATATTTCTTAAGGTGAGTGGTTAAGTATAGCCTAATTGTATTGTTTGGTGCAGCGTTGTGCTGCTGTGTCTAATGACCTTGGGTTTTTTGGTCACCTTGTATTCATTATTTTGGGCCCTAGGTTCTATACTTTAGTTTTAGATGCAGCCTTGTGCTGCTGGGCCTGATAGTCTTGGACTTTTGGACTACCTTATTTTATCTAGTTGGGGTATTGCGTAGCTGATGTATCTGAAGGTGAAGTTGCGTCCATGTGTGGCGGGGCATGATAGTCTTTGGACTTTTGACTATCTTATATTTTCTAAGTTGGGGCCTTAATATGTTTTTTTTTTTAAAAAAAATATTGTGTACTGGTCTCGGTGCACTTATTGTAATTTACTTTGTGGTATTTATCTCTAATTGTATTCTGTTGGTTAACTTTAGATGCTGTCAACAAGGCTATATATAGAGACAAAGTTTAGAGATATTTGTAGAGGTGTTAGTCCTGACTAATTAGACTCCTGCTGATTACGCCTTATTCTGATTATATTGTTAGCCACCCCTATTTATTCTCAATGAATGTTATTAGCTTTACAATATTTATCATTATCCTAAATGTTAAAGACTATTGATGTTATCTTATTCTCCATTTGGATAGCCTGCTCTTTGTGTATTCAAGCTAGTTATCTTTTTTCCCATTTTTGGTTTCATGGGTTTCTGGTCCCCTTAATCTTTGGTTTGGTCGCTTAGGTCACAGTCCTGTGATTGATAGGCCCAGCATGGTGTAGGTGGGCTTGATAATCATCACCATATCACTGACCGTTGCTAGGTACTTCCATTCTTCAAGGTAGCTTTTGTTCCTAGTTTGGAGAATAATTCCCTTACTTGTTCTTATTTTGCTTATATATGGGCCTGGGAGGGTTGATATCCTATTTTCCAATTTTGTATTCTGGGTCTATTTGAGGGGAGGTTGGGGTATTTTATATTTTTTTCCTATTAACCCTGTTGAGGTATTCTATGATGTTCCTGCCTCTGATATATCAGCCTAGAGCGGACTTCACAGGAGACTTACTGATATCATATTTCTTTAACTGGCATGAATTGTTTCTGGTACATAGATCTGTGTTTCCTACATGAAACTAAACATTTGATATCTCACTAATGAGTTGTCTAGAAGTTGATTCAAAAACATATAAATGATAATAATATATCTGATCAGACTCTCACTCACTTTCAACCTCTTCCTCTAAACTACAAATGTTAAATAAATGTGACTAACCTTTGTAACCAGATGCATACACGCCAATCATTATGCTTTTGGCATAATCAGTTCGATTTTTTCACTAGATTGCGCTTTACGCGTAAATTTATACGGATTATGATTTTTCAGTATATCCACCTTCCAAAAGTCTTGTTTCTATTAACATTCCATTAATCCCACAAAACATATGTTACAAAAGACTGCTTTATGTAACTACAATATAACAGTACACTTGACCGTGGACTTGTACTTTCCTAACAATATCATACTCTATTTATAGCAAACCTTGTTCTACTTTCCCTCAAATTCTATTTTTATTGCATCTGTATGGCTTAGTGAGGAGAGAACAGACTATATTTATGTGGCTAATATATAATATGACCAAATTATATGACAACAACTTTTTGGAAGTTTGTTTATTGTCGATACCTTGTGACTATGATCTCTGATCCAGAATAAGTAGTTCCATACACTGCTGTACAGTTCTGCTTATGTTGTTGTATGCATCTTTCCTAGATGTGGACTTGGTGTTGTGGAGTTGTGTGCGTTCAAAGCCATTATTATCCTTCATAATATTTCTCCCGTTTTAATACTCCTTAGGCCAGTGCAAAGAATAATCGTGATTTATTCTTATTAAAGCAATTATGAAGCTAATTTAATATTTATAACCCTAACCCTAAACCTAACAATCAATCACGAGAACCCTGTTATCTATACTCCTTTTCAATGGAAGGATGTATCAACATGAATGTTTGGTGAAAGGTGTCTTATGTCTAGACTTCATGTAATAGTTATTAATTCTCAATGTAGTGTCATCTACCGGTACATGTATTTCTAGGTTGTCCTAAATATAAATATTGCCTCACAGGCATTCAATCAGTAGCTGTTTTGAAAATAAATGTATCACTATGTTTAGAGAGTGATATATGACTTGAAATATATTTATTCCATTGCAGTTTGACCATTATCATCAGGATTTTATATTGCATATCAATTTGCAAGCAAATTTCATTGGAGTTGAAATTCATAACGTATTCCTTGTTTCTTGATGCTGTTTAAATGCTGTAATGAAAATAAATATCAGAAGACATTGTACTATTTATTCAATCTAACTGCTGTTGAAAGATAAAATTCATAAAACGTGCTCAACAAATTGAAGACTGATATGTAATGGTTTGGACAAACATTTTGGAAAGAAATACTGCTAAAGTTGTCTGTATATCCTTTTGAAAAGACTGTGACTTGAGTGTTGCCTGCCAATATGATTCACTAGTTCATATGTACAAAATGTATTCATTTAGCATTTTAAAAACATAAATGTGTGTTTTACGTTCAGTATATGATTTTATCAATTTTGAATCATTCTGCACCAAAAATAAAATCCATGCTATTAATATGCAATTTACAGCATTCTTGCTTTTTGCTTTCTTATGCACCCTTTGGCTTTTAATCACCCTCTGTTTCATGCTAACCTGCTTTGTAACATAGCTGCATGGTGAGTGGTTTTCTGTTCCATGTTCCACATAAGCCATTAGCCAGGAAACCTAGTACAGGACCTGGGGGTTCAGGTTTGAGGAAGACATGATTGTTTTTGGTTTGTGGGTTTTAACACCATTTTTCAGTAATGATAGCATCTATGTGCTGGCCAGTATATTTGGCGGAGGAATAACATTGGAAGCTACCAACAAGTTTTTTTCACATACCCGAATTGGGTGAGCCTCCCAAATCGTGCAGAGATGAGAGATGTGCAAGTGAACTGTAAAGATGAGAGTATTAGATTATGTGGCCATCTGTGGTTCCAGGAGAGAGAGATAAAGTGTGGACTAAAATCTAGAATGTGAAAACCTTTTATCTTTTTTCCAAGTCATTGTACAGCTTTTGTTTCACATGTTCCTGCACAGTCAAATGCACATTTCGAGTCTAAGATTCAGCTAATGTAGTTATGTGAGTAAGCTTGCCAGTAGCTTCTCGTGGGTCGTTGGTTCTTTCCGGGGGTTTTCCCAGGTTCCTCCTCCACCAATAATACTGGCCACCATGTATTGCCTACCGTGTGCTGAAAAATGGCGGTAAATCCTAAAACAACAACAACTTGAAATGCACATACTGATATCCAATAACTATCCATTAGCCCAGTTTCTGTGTTGCAATTTTACCCCAGATACACATACATGTAATAGATATTTCCTAAGAATAGAGGAACCAGAGTCCTACATACCTGTAGCAGACCTGGGTTCAAATACAACTTAATTGGTGTAATTGAATAATTACACTGTATTTGGAACTGTAACTGATAATTGCCATTATCGTGACATCGTTTGGTAGCATGTGTATATGTGACTGTCAAGTGTCAGTGTTGGGGATGTATGTATGTATTTGTATTTGTATTTCAATCAAGTAAATGCATATGTATTGTAAAAATATAATAATCAAAATATCATTTTTGGTTCCTTAGTTTGGTTGGAAAAATTAATTTAATCAAATTCAGCAATAACAGATGTTAACATGTAATTGAACACTGCGGATAAAAAGAATTAATAATAAACATTTGATCATCACTAAAATCTCAATTATAGCAGTTTAAAATATTATGATGGATTTATAAATAAAATTTCAGAGCACTATACCTTTAATATGGGCAGATAATTTTTGCTATATGAAAATAAAAGGTATATGCTTATAATTTTAGAGAAATGTTTCCCATGTGATAATTTTACTTATTATTTCCCCGTCCTTTAAGTTTAACTGAAATAGACTAATCAAACAAGTTTAATTTAGTACAAGTTGAGATAGTAGTAAATTTTATACATGTACCTACCTATCTTTTTGATTTTCGACCGAAAATGGGGTTGTTCCCCTAAGATAATTGTTTGACCATCCTCCCAGTTCTGCCGAACGTATGCTTTATATACCCTTCAAAATTCCATAAGACATACAGAATTCTCATAATTCATACAGAATTCTATGGAAAAGCACAGCGCAAAATCTTACCCCCATTATATAATACATTTAAGAAGAAAATAATATTCAATGAAGAACAACATTTTTTATTGCAACTTGATAAATATTTATTAAACAATAATTACATCACGTGGAACACAGTTTCTTTGTGGATAAATATAAACAGTCTTCTAGAAAACTTTAATGAAAAACCAGCAATGACCTGGAAGTAAACTTTAGCGAGGTCGCCACAAGAAGTCTAACACTGCATTCGACTTAGAAGTAAGAGTGAGTAAAACAATTGCCAATAGCAGACTCAAAGCAATAAATAGTATGAAACATATATAACAGATACAGGTATTTATTACAGGGTTCGTACGGTCTTTGAAGGTCTTTGAGAGTTTGGGAAAAAAGAGGTAGCATTTTCAAGGCCTTAAAAGTTTGGGAAAATCGAGCATATTACCCTGAGGTCTTTAAAAGTCTTTGAAAATTGAAATAAACCCTCCAAAAATTAATTTCTTTCCAGAATCACAAATAAAATTATCCGAGGCTGTTAGATTCAGATGTAATCTAGTTATCCTGGTTTCTTTCTTTTGATGACCCGTTCAGTTTATTGCCGCCGCATTAACAAAAGAGGCTTTGTTTTGTTTGGCCATCCGAAGTATGCCTCGGCGGCGACTTCAATCACACATGCACTCTTCATCAAAGCAAGACGGTGCCGCTACACACTTCATCAAAGGATGTCACCAATAAAATTGTCCAAGGTCGTTAGCTTCGGATATAGCTGGTTTTCCTGGCTTCTTTCGTTTGACGAATAGTTCAGTTTGATTGGACGAGTCCATCAGTTTTAGCCAATCAAAATGTTAATTACGCTAATTCTACGTAGAAAATTCGCGAAAGTTACACGCTCGAGAATTCGAAATTTGTTCATTCGATTTACATCTTCCAGTTCAGTGTTTAAAAATGACAGGTCTTTGGTCTTTCAACGATATCTGGCTTGAACAAGAGAAATACAAGGAATGGCTGCAAAAGGATAAATTATGTAAACGAAAGACGTTTTTTACATTGTGTAAAAAGACGAGCAACTTGGCCTCAATTGGAGAAGGAGTCCATGCAAGTTAGTAACTACATACTGTTCATTTAGTGGAACGAAGATGCAGAAGTACAAGCTATTGGTAATTTTGGGCAAAATAATGTTAACTCATTACTCTTCGGGTATAAAATAAGATATTGTTTAATGTGATGATTTGGGAGATATGGCAAAAGAGGGCCCGTTTAAATTTACTTATACCGTCGGTTTATTTAACACGTTTGAGGGGAAAAAAATCATTTTCGAAAATTTTGTTCTACATAATAATGTTACTTGGTTTTATATAAAAACATACATTGTAATAAATTCAATTCACGGATATACAGTTTCAAAGTGCGCATGCGTACACTATAGTAGAGTTAAGCAAGAGTTGTTGTTCTTGAATTGTGAGTATATAAAAATAAACGTGTGCTGTGAAGCTTTAACTGTAAGAAGTCAAGTCATTTGATTAGGTAAATAAATAAAAGAATTAAAAAACGTATTTCCAGTTGACGGAATATCCCCGTTTCTCATTGCCGAACCTCGACTTTTTCCCCAATGGTATTACAAAAAAATAAATTAAAATCACATTGCTGAAATTGATTTGTGTATCTATAGTCTGATTATACATCCCCGTTTGTTTGTACCCCTATCGATTTCAATAACGAAACTAATTAAATGATAAAAGGTGCACATAACTATGGCAACTGAATCATTGATTTATAATTTCTAACCTGAATGTGACCAGAATGGCACTAATACTGCCATCTCCTGCACATTTCATGATTAACGGTCTTTCCAAAGAAACAAACGGGTTGGTATAGTTAGACTATAATTGAGCCCGTTTTGCCCAGTACTTTGAAGTGCTTGAAATATTACTAGATTTATAGATAATGTTTCTTTTTATAAAAAAAAATGGAGAAAAAAACCACGCCCAACCTTGATGAAGTGTTTTATTCTGTCCTTTCCAAAAGAAAGGAATATGTCGAACTTTGGGGTGGTCTCCAGAAAATGTTGTCACACGGGCAGGCAACAGTGGAGAGAGAATTGTCTGTCAACAAACAGGTATCTGTTGAGAACCTCAGCAGAGAAAGCCTCAGAGCTCAAGGGCTAATCATTGACACAATGAAAAAAGCAGGTGGACCTTTGGAAATCATCATTAGCAATGAAATGATGAAACATGGCTCCTTTGCAATACATAAGTACCATGCTTAACTGGATAAGAAGAAAGCAAAGAAGGATGAAAAAAACCAAAAAGGAAAGAAACGGGAGTTAGCCTTGGATGAAGTGGAAGAACTTAAAGCCAGAAAACTGCCTCTTGAAGCTAACATTGCCAGCCTACATGCTTCCTCTGTACAGAAAGCAGAAGAGGCAGAGTTAAAATGACCCATTGTGCATGTCACAGAGTCAAATGCTCTTAGGAGAAAAGCAGAGGAAGAGATGACAGTGGTAGCGTCTCTTTCCAAAATGATTGAAGAGAAAAGAAAGCAAATATAATAATGCATTTAAAGCAATGCTGATATCTGTTAAGAGAACAATTTATTTTGTATTAAATCTGACACGTATGTTACATATTTCTGAAAGAACAACGAATGTTAACTTATCTTCCAGATAATTATAATACAATTTTGGGAAATTAATTATAGTTTGACTTTAATCAGTAATCAATATTGTAGTATTTGGCATTCATTTTTCTCATATAACCTGTATACACAATATTAGCAAAAATAGGTCTTGGAAATCTCTGTTTATGGTCTTTGAAAGTTTGGGAAAAGTCTTTGAATTTATCATCCATAGTTCAGTATGAACCCTGTTATAACAACAGAGTGGGTTTGAATCACTGCCAATGAATTTCATTGCTGATTGTTCTTAAAAACATGCTCATCACATATTGATGCCCAAACCCAACATATAACGCTGTTGTAGCATGTTAAATCCTGACAATATGGTGTAATTGTAATCAAAGGTCTAGATTTTTGCAAGTTCTCAATTACAAGTCAATCACAAATGTTAAACCATCTGAAAAATATTGAGATAATGTATACATACGTACATACATACATACATACATACATACATACATACATACATACATACATACATACATACATACATACATACATACATACATACATACATACATACCTTAACTGCCAGGTGTTAGACTAATAATATAGGAATTAACATTAAATTAATGTTAACAGTCACAATAAAGCTATTAGATAATATAATTATAAAAATGATTTTGACCAGACCCCCTCCACCTGTTCCGAAGTAACATTTGAATAAGCATGCTAAATTCTCTATATGTTGTTGTTGGGTTTAATGCCATTTTTCAGCATAATATAGGCCATACATGGTGGAGAAAGAACCCAGGAAAACCCTAGAGAGAACCACTGACCCATGAGAGACTAATGGCAAGCTATCTCATGTACCCACATTGGTTGAACCTGAGACTTGCACCCATGCAGTGGTGAGATGGCAGTGATCCTCAAAAGTGAGCACTTTAGACCACTCAGCCACTTTGGGCCCTCCACAATATGGTGTTGTGGAAGGTCAAGATTTTTGCAATCGCTCAATTATATGTCAAATACAGGTTATACAAACTGAGACAAATATTTATTTTAACTGTCATGTCTTAGGCTATACAATATAGGGATTAGGATAAGCAATAAAGCTTAGTTTTAGATAAGAAAACTATACATAAATTATTTTTAGACTCCTGGTTAATTACAATACAATTTGTGTAATTGTATTTGAATATCACCAATATTTTGTAACTGTACTTGCAATCGATATCTACAATTAATTGTAACCAACAAATGCAATTGAACCCATGTCTAATGTGTAGACACCTACCCTAGTCCAGCTGATAATAAGTGGGCCCCACTAACCCATGGCTAGTGTGTAGACAATAAGTGTTGTCTTAGATGCATTGCATACTGATAAATCCCCATGGAAGCTAGGATACACAATGACAATACAGTCTTCGCAGGGTTTAACTATATCCGATACAATTGTTTGGATCGTTGATGATCGCATCGAGTGGTCAAATTTAGTTTACTTGGCAGTATCCAGAGTACGAAGAATAAATCAACTTTGAAGAGTTGTTTTAGATGCGAATGACACCAGTAACAATTTAAATTGTCAGAGATGACATTATCAGAAAAATCATCTCTTGTTATAAACAACAGGATCAAAAAATAAATGAGAATTTGATATTGATGCTGAATTTATAATTACGCTGAAACAACAACAGAATAATCACTGTGCGAGTTGTAATTGTATATTGCATTGGTGTTGGTCGGATAAAGATCTTGCCAATTTACCGCAGACAGAACAGATAATAGTCTTGGTCATACCAGAGATAATGTGATGTTGACTTGTCTTGAGTGTAACAGACATAGGGTCTTAGTTAAGACCACGCGGTGGTAATTGAGTATCCTCGGGTATCACTTGTAATTGTTCCCGTGTAAAACCGCGCTGAGGAGCAGTTGAATGTAATCTATAAATTGCTGGTCTACCCGTGGATCTTGTTATGTTAGATATTTTATGAGTAGTGACACTCCAAATAGGATCAGCAGCTCTTTTTGTACCACCTTCAAGCTCTCCTGGTTCATATAAATATCGCATTGACATTACCGAGTATTCGTTGTTTTGAGAAATCATTTTGCGGTTTTTGTTCATGAATATACTTTTTGATGGCGTTAATAGGTTTCATATTAATTGTTCGAGTAATTTCATTATTTAGCACGGTAATTACACCTGGTAATCTCTTGACCCATTCACGAGATCATGTATCTTGGATAAATTCCCTTGCGTATTGATATTCAAATAACCGCTCAGCAAGTGTCTGATTAAATCGTTCAACAATTGCCTGATCGCGATGTAGTGCAGTATGTCCTCATCTGATGGTGACATTATGATGCATCATTGTTGATAACGCTGCACCCTGAAATTCCTTGCCAGGATCAACTTGTAATAGATTTTGCCACTGCAGAAGACCTCGTCGATAAATCCTTTCAAATGCAGAAGCTACTTTAGTTGATGACTTTGTCTTTAACAGCTTT
The DNA here is from genome assembly GCA_029339505.1 of Unio delphinus. Lineage (NCBI taxonomy): Eukaryota > Metazoa > Mollusca > Bivalvia > Unionida > Unionidae > Unio > Unio delphinus. The sequence continues at coordinate 23,205,880 of JAQISU010000008.1, forward strand.
GCTTGTTTGTATCTACTCGCAACATCAACTATGGTTAGCGCATACTTGTATGTTTGTTAATTAACAGTATCATGCGGCAGAAATAATATATCAGCTTTATGAACTTCATTAGGGATGCTGACATCAAAATGTGAGAAGTTAATTTGTTTAGCCGGTGGTAGATAAATTTACTATATCGCCTGTTTAGGTAACCAATCCGCCGCGGTGGTATTTTTCACTTTTGTACCGTTAGCGAGTTTATCTATTGCTGATTTGCCCCATCCAGTATCATCTTGGGGAATAATAAATAAATTCTATGCTGTTATTATTTACCAGCACCCAGCATTAATTTATTTTTCATCGCCGATTTTATCAGCCATGAAGCTAATTTTTCTTGAAGGATTTATCAGTGATAGAATTTAAAGCATGAATCAATTTCACATCTGCGATATGTCTGTGTTGCAGATTGCTGCTTTTATAAGCAACATCATGAGCATGACACGCCTTATCAATAGCGTTTATTGGATATTCACCGGGCCGGGGTTGGTTTTGATCATCGAGTCGGATATCGAGTCTGGTACCAGGTCTACAATAACTATACCCTGGAATTTTTTTTCTCCTGGATATTTTGCCCATGGAGTCCCGGGAAGTTTTGTCAATTTTGCTGCAATATCTCCTTGTTTTTTTTTAAATCCTTGGAAATAAATTTAAATTTGTTTATACCACATTGTACACATTTACCAGCAAGTGCTGATCTGTTATTGCTTGTTGTAATCGTTGTCAAGTCATTTGTGCTAGTATGCTTCTTACATTTCACACAATATAGATCCATAATTTACTTACAATAACATAAATGTAATTGATTTTTTGGCGACAAAAACATGAGAACCCATTAATCATCATGGAGCGCTACCAAATTCTATTTGCATGATTGTAATTGGACCATCTGGAAGTGGCAAGATATAGTTACTTAATTTGATAACGAGGTGGATGAAATGGGATAAAATATATTTGGTAGCCCCAAGTGTAGACGATCAGCAATGTTACGAGGTGTTAAAGGATTTTAACGAGAAAGCAAAATCAGAAATCGATGAGGATATTATAGAATTTATAACCAATATCGAGGAAGCACCAAGTATTGATGATATTGATGGAAGTATTAACAATTTAGTTTTATATGATGATGTGATGCTAGACAATCAAATGAATCCCGCTAGGATATTTTCCAGAGGTAGGCATACAAATACTGATGTGATATTTGTTACTCAGTGATATACACAAATACCAAAATGATCAGGGATAACTGTAATATTCTTGCTTTATTTAATGGAGTTGACACCCATACATTTCGAAATATTCACCCGACCTGGTGTTGTGGAGATATGGATTATAATCTTGTTAGAAATATCTTTAGTCACGCTCAGTCAATCCCACATGGATTTGTAATGATAAATTTGCATGACCCTAGATGAAGATATCGTATCGGACTTGATCAAATACTTGGTTAAAACCATAACTCTGAAATAGTGTGACTCTGTATAGGCTTCAAAACTTGGTCTTTTTACTCTCTCTCTCCGTAGCAGCCTTATTTTTGTGTGAAAATGTATCTATTCACCACTGTCTCTCTCTAGTCTTGTCAGCCTGAAATAGTTTTGGTTTGTCTGAAATAGTTGCAGTTTATTCTCTGATTTTGTCTGAAATAGTTTAGGTCTGTCCACACCTCTTGCTGCTATTTTCTTTAGATTGTTACTTTTTACAACACCAAGCTCACACTGAGTACCTGTGTATCATATATGGTACAGTTTACATGCAATTAGAGAACTGTGTCAGATTTCAAATGTAAATGAGTTAATTCAGTGTAATCCAGTATTGAAATAAACAGCAGTAAATGCTATGGAATGAATTTGTCAAATACAGTTGAGTAATGTTTTTCGTAGTTCCTATTAAATGCCTGTGTCTCAAGTCAATTATATCAGGACAACTGAAATTATTGGTGCTGACTCCAGGATTGTATCACACAGCATTGTTCTTTTGTACATTAAGTTTTGCCATAGTTTACCAATGAGTTCTTCTGTTTGACATCTAGGTTGATAATGGGCAGTCAAGTGTTGAGACAGAAACGACTCCATCTGGACCAAGCCCTGAGGACTCTGAAGATGAGAAACAAGGTAAGGATGATGACACAAAATTGTCCCATGTTTAGGATTCAATAAATTTAGGTTCATCACCATAATCGCGTGTAAAAAATTGAGAATTGTAGAGGTTTGTCTCAATTAGGTACATTTATGTGACATTGTAATTTACCAAAAATGAGTGTAAAGTGTGAATACAGTGGTGTATAAATGATTTCCTAGACAGCTGTCATTTCATTTTGCATATTTGGTATTCTAGTTTATATTTAAAAAGTACATAATGTATATTTCTTGCTGTGATATATTAGTGAGAGACAAATGATAGAACTACAATGGTTGTGCCACTTGTATTGTCCCAGTGGTTATATCACGTTTGGAACTATGTGCTGTACATTTTGCATTTAGAAAGAATAACTTTCTTTGCGCATGTTCTAAAGAACTTTATTGCAGTACTTGTATATTTCTTTAATTTCTCTAATATCTCTCTCCCCTTTACTCTCTCTACCCATCAGAATGAATGGATCTTAAAACATGTCAAGACTGTTGTCCTTCTAGAACATACATTTATGTAATTAATATAAAGGTGCCACTAATAACACAATTTCAGATAATAAAAAGCTGTTTTCACTTTGTAATAATTATCTATTACACCAATCATTCCAATTTTCAGTGATTGAACTTACATGACCTATTGCCATGTGATATTTATTCTCTGTCAGGCATATAATATAACTCTTTAACTATATGACAAATGGTATTTTTTGAAAGAAAAACTCTTAACTACATGTACATCCAATATTAAAAACTTTTACTAATTATTTTGTGTCTTCACAGTGATGCTCATATCGGCAATTAATATAAAAATCTGTCATTGATTAGTGTTGATTGCTAACCAAGAATTAAATGACAAATCAAAATTGGGGTCATACATCTCTTACTCCGATTAACTGCAAGCCTGCCAACACAACACAATTTACCCCAAAACAAATATGTAGGAATACATAAATATTGCAGCCAAAATCCTTAACATTTCAACTAACAATCATTAAGCAAGCAGTTTTAATGCTTTTACACTCTGAAATCTGTTGGAGTATGGCCTGTTTATTGCATAAAAACAATCAACCAAAATGCACAATTTAAAGCATTATAATGTACAAACATAGTTTGTGAAAGTTACAGTCTCTAAATTCTTCTAGCATTTTAGAACTTCTTTTTACTGAAGTACCGTATTTTGGTGTGTATAACGCGCACCGATGTATAACGCGCACCCCGATTTTCGACCCAAAATAAGTGGACAAAATGTAGTTCTGCCATATAACGCGCATGTGATATAATGCATTTTAAAATTTTGACTACCGCCATTTCGCTCCGTTTTCATAGTGCAACAACAGTTGGTCATTTTAGATAGTGAATGAAAAAGTGGCAATATTGATATTGTATCTTTCCGATTTTATTGTTGGCCCTTAAAAGGGCCCTTTAAATGTTCGTCTAGTTGACGCAGTCTATTGCATCAAATCCCTCAAATTCCACTTTGTCTTCATCACTTTCGAAAAGTCGCTGTATGTCCTGAATCAATTAAATACTGCTCACCGAGACAAAGCATTGTAACTATGTTGAGCACATCAAAGCTTACCTAGCGCCGATTACCGTGAATAGACCACACCGAGTCGATGAAGCATTGAAGCCATTGATCACTGTATAATCGCAAAGATATCTCAAATACTATGATTTAAGATGAGAAATAAAACTAAGTAACAAGCTTATTTTCCAAAGAGGAAAAAAATGTTTCCCGACTTCATACATTGATTATTTTGTTCCACAACGTATCAGTGTTCCCGTAAGAAAGAACCCGTAGTCGCAAAAATATGTATGTCCCCAACAGATGCTCTGATGAGAACATTAACACTAGTTGAATTCTGCACATATTATATTTCAATTCGACCAGTAATAAATGAAGAAAAATTCAATTAGATCAACAGTTATGGAATAAGGTACTGAACATTTACGGAACAAGTACGGTAATCCACACAGTGGTATTTGTTCCGCTCCAATGCGGCACTTTGCACAGCTTTGGAACAAATTGCCAGTCGTTATGTACATGTATTTCCGGCCGTGGCACAGATCAAAACTTGACACAGTGAAGTGAAATGAAACCAGTTTATTAACATAAGCAATCAAAGAACGAGACTGTTTGTAAGCATTATTTATTTCTTTAATACGGCTAATACCGGTAAACATTTTAGTTACAATGCAATGTACAATGGATTTAATATTTCACAAGTAGTGAGTGCCTTCATCCTCTTCAGATCGACCTGGAAAAAATCTTTTTTTTTAGTTCTTGTATACAACGCGCACCCCCGACTTAAGATAAGAAAATTAGGTAAAAAAAGTGCGCGTTATACACAACAAAATACGGTAGTAATGCAATCATAATTAGCATTCACACACAAATGAGAAACAAGTCTCTTCAATTTGAAGATTTTGATATCCCTCCTCTCTGTCTGTCTGTCTCTCTGTGCATTTGTGTGTGGTCTAAACACCTGCCTTTATTAGTCACTTCCATCTCAATTACTTCTGTGTGTGAAGCAACCTCAGGCTTGACTAGTATGGGTTAGAAAGCTTGCTAGTAGCTTCCTTTGGGATATTGGTTCTCACCTTGGTTTACTCAGGTCAGTAGTTTCCTTTGGGATATTGGTTCTCACCTTGGTTTACTCAGGTCAGTGGTTTCCTTTGGGATATTGGTTCTCACCTTGGTTTACTCAGGTCAGTAGTTTCCTTTGGGATATTGGTTCTCACCTTGGTTTACTCGGGTCAGTAGTTTCCTTTGGGATATTGGTTCTCACCTTGGTTTACTCTGGTCAGTAGTTTCCTTTGGGATATTGGTTCTCACCTTGGTTTACTCGGGTCAGTAGTTTCCTTTGGGATATTGGTTCTCACCTTGGTTTACTCAGGTCAGTAGTTTCCTTTGGGATATTGGTTCTCACCTTGGTTTACTCTGGTCAGTAGTTTCCTTTGGGATATTGGTTCTCACCTTGGTTTACTCGGGTCAGTAGTTTCCTTTGGGATATTGGTTCTCACTTTGGTTTACTCGGGTCAGTAGTTTCCTTTGGGATATTGGTTCTCACCTTGGGTTACTCAGGTCAGTAGTTTCCTTTGGGATATTGGTTCTCACCTTGGTTTACTAAGGTCAGTAGTTTCCTTTGGGATATTGGTTCTCACCTTGGTTTACTCGGGTCTGTAATTTCCTTTGGGATATTGGTTCTGACCTTGGTTTACTCGGGTCAGTAGTTTCCTTTAGGATATTGGTTCTTATATGGGTTTACTCAGGCCAGTAGTTTCCTTTGGGATATTGGTTCTTATATGGGTTTACCAAAGTTAGTAGTTTTCTTTTGGGCTTTTGGTTCTTATCTGGGTTCATCCTGGTCCATATAACCAATATCAGTTATACTGGCTGCCATGTATAATATGTTGTGCTAAAAATTGCATTAAACCCACAACAACAAGTCTTGGGATTGGTATATTAGCTAAAGTGTGTTAGTATTACTCTTCCAAAACTACTGAGAGGATTGCCATGAAATTATACTTATATTGGACAAAGTGGACATTAAAAAAATTGTTATAATAATATCTAATTGATCCTAAGAAAACATTATGCATTATGCCATTCTAACATCCAACATTGCTGTCATGGCAGCCATTTTGAAAGTCTTATAACTAATTATTCTTTCTGAAAGTCACATCAGCATCAGTGTTTCACTAAAAATATTCACATGATGTCTGGTTAGTCTTCAATATTTGTGGGACATAATGAGATTTCTAAAATGTGGGCAGAAAATTTGACATGAATTGTTTCAAAACGAGTCTTAACCCAAATGGCCATGTCAAAATGACTTGATGGTTATGTGTGTACAATTCTGGCAATGTCAGCACAAGTCTATGACAGTATTGCATACATGCCAGCCATTATGTTTTTGGTGTAATCATCATGTGCAAATGCATATGGATTATGCTTTTTTGGTATATCAACTTGTCAGAAAAATCAATTATTTATTTTCTTGTTTTTATTAGCATTCAATTAATCCCACAGACCATATTTTAGAAAAGAATGCTTTTACGTAGCTACAATATAAGAGTACGCTTGTCCATGGACTTGTATACACTTTCGTAACAGTATCATATTCTATTTATAGTAAACCTGGTTTACTTTCAAACTTTCAACCACGAATTCCATTTATAGCATCTGTATCGCTTAGTGAGGAGAGAACAGACTGATTTTCTGATTTTAAACTTTTTATGCAGATTCTTTGTTCTGATTCATATTTACTGCAGAATCAGTCGAAAGGTATAATGTGGTGCCAAAACGTATATTTGATTTTAGTCAATGCATATAGATGAGCAGCAGGGAGGGCGAATCGGACCACCTTTTATAGAGGCATCCATTTGGCAAACCAAGGCTTCCTCCAAAATCATAAAAAAAGCGCCTATTTGGCGAACCAAGGCTTCCTCCAAAATCGAAAAAAAAGTTTCCTTTGGGTACGCAAGGTCGTTGTCGCACTCATTCTGCTGCTATGGGGGTCTATGCTAGTCTCTGTACAATGGACTAATGACAGTTTTAAAGACTGAAGATCTCTAGTTAAACCCATTGTAATTATAATACCTATGTACAGATTATAGTTTGAAGTGAACTATGCTAGTCTCTGTACAATGGACTAATGACAGTTTTAAAGACTTGTTACGTGCTTAGGCTCGAATAAGCAGCAACACAGAAAGAGTGAAAACTAACAAGTTTGTATAAATTGAACAATGAATTTATTAAGTACAATTATTTTCATAAAATAAATTAACTTACGGTTTTAGAGAATCAAATCCAACAAATATAGAATTCACAAAATAATCCACTAATGGAATTGCAAGTCCTGATAAATAAATGTTCTAATAGTTCCAGGTTCGAATCTTGACGATGTAATCCAAAATGGCTGACAATGTCACGTGATGCAGTTCTGTTTTTAAATCATCCAAATGAATTATGAAACACGTCCTTTTTCCAAATAAATAGAATAATTCTTCTTTTCCAACGAATTGACATAAAGTCCAAAACAAAATAATTATAACTCAAACATGAATACACAACTATCTTTAAGCCCAAAATTCTACTGAACTCCTATCCAAAACAACAGTCTATATAACTGTTTTTTTTTAAGTAAACAAGTGATCACATGATTTTCTAGAAATTGATAGAGGTTCATGGAAGGTCACAGAAAGAGACTGCCTTCACTAAAAATCACATACTCTAGATATGTACTACCCCTAAGAACTAAAAATAAAATGCTGTCCTTGAAATTAACCAATAGTGTTAGAGACTTGTTGACAATGTCCAAAGCAAGGTCAGATATTGAGGGAACCAAGCCAAGGTCAGCCTGTTTACAAACAGAGTCCAGGTCAATCTGAATTTTCTAGAAAAAATTCCCATTTAATGAATATTAAACCCTAAATGACAAATTTGGATTTAATAATTAAAAATAAATAAAATTAAATCCAATAGCCGTAACAGACTGAAGACATCTAGTTAAACACATTTTAAAAATACTCTAAAAAAGTCTGTCAATTGCCTAAACAATATTAATTAAATAAACATTATTCTAGTGTTTCTTCTTCTTTTAAATTTTAACATAATTCTGTTGATTGGTTCTTTATTTTAATTTTATTTTAATTTGAAAAAATCAATAGTCTAGATTTGGTACTTTGATTTTAAATCGCATTCAGTGAATTATTAGTGCTTGACACTTTAATATCATTGACCTGTAGTTAAGCAGAAAATGCAAATCACTGAAGAATGAAAAGGTTACATGAAACAATAATTTATAATTGAAAATGGTTTGATTTTTAGTGTACCGATAAGGTTACATGTAACAATAATTTATAATTGAAAATGGTTTGCTTTTTAGTGTACCGGTAAGGTTACATGAAACAATAATTTATAATTGAAAATGGTTTGCGTTTTAGTTTACCGATAAGGTTGAAGAAAAAAAAAAACTTGATATGTCTAGGAACATGACGTAGTACGCTAAATTGCCAGATCTATGTGTTAATGTAAGATACATTTTTCTAACCTTTAGCAAATAGTTTTGTTTTATATATATATATAATGGCTCTTCTATCAGTTTCTGTTTACAACTATGACACAGAAAGTATTCATGACATTTATTCAAGGGTCATGGTAAATCTTGATATAAGATCTTTACTAACTTAATTGCCCATCTTAGGACCGCAGTCATAAAAGAGTGTTTCAACATAAAAATAAAAAAAAATGCGACGAGCGAGTTTGACAACGAGTTTGAATATAAAAATTAAAAATGAAGTAAAAGAATAAGAAGAAGAAATGGGATGCTGCGAGTTTCCAATGCGTGATCGCTTGTTTTGGCATGTTTTACTAGCTTAATTGCCCGTCTTAGGACGGCAGTCACAAAGGATTGTTTCAACATAAAAACAAAAGAAAATTAAAAACTGGTGAGCGAGTTTAAAGATACATTTTAAAAACGAAGTAAAAGAATAAGAAAAAAATGGGATGCTGCAAGTTTCCAACGCGTGAACAATTCTTTTAGCGTGTTGGACAGGACATGCATACAAAATATAAATGTCGGTGTGGATACTTGTATATTTGATAAAATGTTATATATGTAATTGTTTAAAAAAGTATGTCGTGCAGTTAATTCATGAGATCCTTGACATGTTCGAATCGTTCTTGAAATTCGATGCAAGGCGGCATCCTTTCTTGAAATTTCAATAGCCAACATACTCTTTGCATTTTGTTTAACAATCTTGCTTTCATACTTTGTTTGATTCGCAACACCGCCTCCAACTTAGTTTTCAATCTATTTCAGTACCGTCTAAAGAAAATATTTTTAACAAATGTATAAGGAACAATTTTTCATTAATTTTTTTGTGCAATCAGAGCTACCCTAGAACCGGCATTTCAAAGACATTTATTTTCTATTCACTTATACTTGTGTTTATTTAAAATGAGAAAAAAAAAACTTTTATTAACTTCCTTAAAGGCCAAATTTTCCATGAACTTATATGTTTATGACGAACTACACCAGAACCATCCCGAACGCATCTTTACATTTATTTCATTTATTTCAATAGTTTGCTGAAATAACTTTTTGACCACATTAAACAAAAATCTTCGTATTTATGTATATACCAAATGAATCGCACTAGAAACTCCATTTGACACCTACTTTGTTTAAGGCCTTTCAAAGTTTAAAGTTGTTGTAATTAGGAAATTTACTTGGAAAAATGGTTATGCTGAATCTCAGGGCTATGTACTGTACGAGGTAAGCAGTATGTGGACTATGTACTGTACAAGGTAAAGAAGTATATGGGCTATGTACTGTACGAGGTAAAGGAGTTTTTGGGTTGTGTACTGTACGGGTAATTCAGTCAATGGACTATTTATCATAACGCAATCTATGGAATATGTATTGCACTAGGTAATCAATCTATGGGCTGTGTATTTCACGGGTAATGCAGTATATGGGTTATGTACTGTACGAGGTAAGCAGTATGTGGACTATGTACTGTATGAGGTAAAGGAGTCTTTGGGCTGTGTACTGTATGGGTAATTCAGTTAATGGGATATGTATTGTACGAGGTAACGCAGTCTATGTGTTATGTGTTGTACAAGGTAACGCAATATATAGGCTGAGTATTGCATGGGTAATGCAGTCTATGGGCTATGTATTGTACGAGGTAAAGCAGTCGATGTGATATGCATTGCACAGGTAATGCAGTCTATGGATTATGTATTGTACGAGATAAACCAGTCTATGGGCTACGTATTACACTGGTAAGGCAGTGTATAGTCTATGTACTGTATGGGCAAAACAGTTTGAGGGCTATATACAGTATGGGCTATGCAGTCTCTAGAATGTAGTGTATGAGGTAAAACAGTCTCTGGAATATGAGTTGTACGGGTAATGCAGTCTTTGAGCTTTGTAATGTACAGGCATACCAGATGAGACAGAACTTCATTTAGGTTCATTTGTAGCATAGCTCTTCAACATAATATCAAATCAGACGCTTAACAGAAGTGCAATTCTGAAGTTTGGATTTGGTCCATAAATGGGAAAAACGGTTGAGAAACTTTTTTTTAAGTAATGTTAACTCGTATCCTTTCCTAGCACTGTTTTGTAAGGAAAATAATAAGTACAGTGACTGTTAGTTTACTTGGCTTATTTATATTTGCATGTATTTATCTTTTTCTGAATATTATTATGATTATTATTATTATTATTATTATTTTTATTATTATTATTACTTTTATTATTATTATAATTATTATTATTATTTTATTAATTTATCATCATTTTTATTATTATTATTATTATTATTATTATTATTATTATTATTAGTATTATAATTAGTGTTATTATGTCTATTATAATTAGTGTTATTGTTATTATTATTATTATTATTATTATTATTATTATTATTTTTTCAAGCTATATAATAGCTAGTGCTGCTAGGTGGCGCTTTCATTTAAACTTTTAGCAGGAGATGTAAAAACCGGTTTTTATTGATTCATGCAGATGACTTAGTAATACCTACAAATGGCAGCGTACGTGTACTGTGGTGTTGTGGATTTTTCCACAGACCTCAATGCTAATGTTTTTTGAAAAAATAAATATAATTTCTATCCTATGTCATCATGCATGTGGCACACTGGCATAGAGAACAATGTTAGATTGTCAATTTGACAAGGATAACCAGGCTGTTGTTTATTTCAGAATTACGTACATGAAATATATGATATGCTGTTGTATAAAATAAGCTACATGACTTCTTGTATATGAGGGTTTGGAATGTATCAAAATTGTTAAACAATTAATAAAAAATATTGTATGATAGCCAGCGTTGAATCTTAAAATAGAGGATAGATTTTTACTTTCCATCAAACATTATGATTCATTATGTAGGGTGGGGGTGGGTTGTCAGCAATGCAATATAGGGACGGTCCACTGACAGGAAACATCTATTTTATCATCAAGGAACAAATACTTATAATACTATCTGGTTAGCAAACTTATATTGTAATTGCATTCAAGTATATATAATAAGTTAATATTTTAATATGATTTATTAGTCTATACTTATTATTAATGCAGATTTAGATTTTTTATTAATATTAATTTTATAATTATTGATTTCACAATGCAGTAAGTTGTATAAATTGTCATTGCTTATTATTGTTCATCACTTATTGTTCAGTGTGTGTGTAGTAACATTGGCCTAGTGTATAATCATAATTGTGATTAAGCTGGCATAGTGAATTATTATTGTATAGTGAACACACCAGTAATGTCAGCTGGCCCCCGTGGCGTAGCAAGGGTGTTCAGCGCCCAGTGCAAGGTTTATGCTCCCCCGTCCCCCTTAGGCATAGCAGAGACGATTTGGCTCCATAGGTGACGGGATAAGTACGCTTGACCCAGATTCAGTCTAAACCAGAGTTAATATCAATCATCCAAACATCCAGGCATGGACTTAGTTGTTTACTTAATTTTTTCAGGTCAGTTGTTTCCTTTTTGATAAAGCCCATCGTGAGTTAATTAAATACGGCTTTAAATCCACAGTATCATAAATCAGAAACTAACATCTTTCAAGAGAAAAGAAAACATATTGATACAAACCGGTAATGACATGCAATGCACACATTATTGATGGTGAAAATAATGTACAACAAATTCAATTTAAATTTGAAATATATTACTTAATATATTAAATGATATGTTTGCTGTGTAGAAAAGTAGAAATCACAGCAAATACAGATATAATTTTCCTGTCTTTTCAAATTTTAATTGTTAGCATTATTCTTCTCATGATCAGTGACATGGTTAGCGAGCATGACTTTGTGTTTAGAAAGAATCTACGTCTAGTAATTGTAAAAGAGGAATTGAAGGAAAGAAAAATGTACAATTGTAAAACATGAATGGCACCCGACATGTCTCCCAGTCTATTATTTATATTGTACACAGAGGTGAGTTGTATCATTCAAACAATGAAATTGATAAATTCTTATGTTTTAAGGAATCGGTTTTATTCATGTGTTAAGTATGAAATAGATTTATACATTTCAAGCACACTAGGATTATCATAGGGTTTAAATAGAAATGTGGTGTTCATTCATGTATTGATGTTAAGTATGAAATAGATCTGTATGTTTCTAGGTCTCTGGATTGTCATAGGGTTTAAATAGAAAATATGGTGTTCAGTCATATATTGTTGTTAAGTATGAAATAGATCTGTATGTTTCAAGCACACTAAGATTATCATAGGGTTTAAATAGAAAATATGGTGTTTAGTCATATATTGATGTTAAGTATAAAATAGATCTGTATGTTTCTAGCACACTAGGATTATCATAGGGTTTAAATAGAAATGTGGTGTTCATTCATATATTGATGTTAAGTATGAAATAGATCTGTATGTTTCTAGGTCTCTGGATTGTCATAGGGTTTAAATAGAAAATATGGTGTTCAGTCATATATTGTTGTTAAGTATGAAATAGATCTGTATGTTTCTAGCACGCTAGGATTGTCATAGGGTTTAAATAGAAAATATGGTGTTCAGTCATATATTGATGTTAAATATGAAATAGATTTGTGTTTCTAGCATGCTAGGATTATCATAGGGTTTAAATAGAAAATATGGTGTTCAGTCATATATTGATGTTAAGTATGAAATAGATTTGTATCTTTCAAGCACACTAGGATTATCATAGGGTTTAAATAGAAAATATGGTTTTCAGTCATATATTGATGTTAAGTATGAAATAGATTTGTATGTTTCTAGCACGCTAGGATTATCATAGGGTTTAAATAGAAAATATGGTGTTCAGTCATATATTGATGTTAAGTATAAAATAGATTTGTATCTTTCAAGCACACTAGGATTATCATGGGGTTTAAATAGAAAATATGGTGTTCATTCATATATTGATGTTAAGTATGTAATAGATCTGTATGTGTCTAGCACACTAGGATTATCCTAGGGTTTAAATAGAAAATATGGTGTTTAGTCATATATTGATGTTAAGTACGAAATAGATTTGTATCACCCAGTTGATCTCTTCCGCCCATTCTGCCGAATCTGGCTTTACATGCAAGGATAGGCAAGCTCCTAAGTCACCGAGGGTTTGAGGCCCATTGGCTACCCTCCACCTGGTTTAGCCAGCCAGTCGAAACCGTTGCCCATTGTGTGGCCGCTGTGCATGCTACAGCTGCTTGGAGCCACAGGTGAGGGCTGAGCGCCTGGTGAGGACCAAAGATGGGCAGGCTACTCCCGAAAGAGCACGACATGCCACCCACCAGAAGTACTACTACCACTCCCAGAGCACCCTGAACACCACGATAATAAAAACTTATTATTGGAGCATGGAACATCCGTACTCACATGGACAAAGAAAACGTAGCAAGACCCCACAGAACAACAGCTCTAGTTTCTAAGGAGCTAGCACGCTACAATATTGACATCGCAGCCTTGAGTGAAACCAGGTTCACAGAAGAGGGTTCTCTTACTGAGCTAGCCAGCGGCTACACATTCTTCTGGAAAGGAAAAGCCCAAAATGAGGACAGGATCCATGGAGTCTGCCTGGCTGTCAAATCAAGTCTTCTGAAGCAGCTCCCGGAAATGCCGGTCGGTATCAATGAGAGGGTAATGAAATTGCGAATACCTATAAGCCACAAACGGCACGCAACAATCATCAGTGCATACGCCCCTACACTATTGAGTCCAGCAGAAACCATCAAGCAGTTCTATACGGATCTCAGCTCTGTACTTAGCTCAATTCCAGCTGATGACAAGATCATACTACTGGGGGACTTCAATGCCCATGTTGGCTGCGATTATGTTCGATGGAAAGATGTGCTTGGCAAGCACGGTATCGGCAGAATGAACAGCAATGGCCTGCTCCTACTCAGCAAATGCACAGAATTTAACCTACTAATCACAAACTCAATGTTCAGAATGGCGGACAAACACAAGAACACCTGGATGCACCCCAGATCTCGCCAATTACACTTAATTGACTATGTAATAGTACGCCAGCATGATGCCAAGGATGTCCAAATCACCAAGGCCATGCGAGGAGCAGAATGCTGGACAGACCACAGACTTGTCAGAACTACCCTACAACTGCACATTGCCCCTCACCACCTAAGACATCCTAAGCTTGTGCGCACAGCCCTCAACGTTTGTCAAACTGCAGCAGCCTTCCACCCAGCTCGATTTCCAGAAGAGACTAGATGACATGCTGTCAACAAATGGACCGTCATGTGGAAACGCCTCTGAAAAATGGAACAAGCTCAGGGACATAATAAGAGAAACAGCTATGGCAACGATGGGTCCAAAGAAGCGAATCCATCAAGATTGATTCGATGAGAACAACGCTGCCTTTGAAGATCTGCTTGCCAGAAAAAATAAAGCTTTTATGGACTGGCAGAATGACACAAACTCCATCCCCAAAAAAGATCGCTTCAAATCCTATCAGGCGGAGGCTCAGAGAGAAATCCGCAGGATGCATGACCAATGGTGGGAAAAGAAAGCTGAGGAAGTGCAAAGCTATGCCGACACTAACAACTCCAAAGAGTTCTACAACACCATCAAGTCAATCTTCAGCCACACAAAGTCCAGCTCTACTCCCTTGCTTGCTGCAGATGGCAGTACATTAATAAAAGACAAGAATGGCATTAAGGAAAGATTGAAAGAGCACTTTAATCAGCTCCTAAACCTGCCCTCATCAGTCAGCCAATCTGTTCTTGACCAAATACCCCAACAGCCAACGCTGAACCAACTGGATATTCCGCCAAAGATGGAGGAATTGAGAAGGGCCATTAAACAAACAAACTGTGGCAAGGCACCTGGAAAGGATGGTATCCCAGCGGAGGTGTACAAGACTCTCAGTAAGCAGTCTCTGGAGGCATTCTACGACGTGCTAATCAGCATCTGGATGGAAGAAGAGATGCCAGACGACCAATTGTGACCCTCTATAAAAACAAAGGCACACGTATGGACTGCAGTAACTACAGAGGCATCTCCCTGCTTTCCGTTGCTGGCAAAATACTTGCTCGCATCTTGCTCAACAGGCTTATTGCAGCAGTGTCAGAAAATAACCTCCCCGAGTCTCAGTGTGGTTTTCGCCCAGACCGCAGCACCGTTGACATGATCTTCACAGTGAGACAAGTCCAAGAGAAGTGCCTTGAGCAGAACATGAATCTATATGCTGTCTTCGTGGATCTGACAAAGGCATTTGATACAGTCAACAGAGACGCACTGTGGGCAGTACTCAAGAAACTTGGTTGTCCTCAGAAGTTTACCAACCTCATCCGGCACATTGACATGAATGGAGAGATTCTCTCAGACGGTGGACCCTCAGAGAAATTCCCCATATCTAATGGTGTCAAACAGGGTTGTGTACTCACTCCAGTACTCTTCAACCTCTTCTTCACACAGGTGCTACTCCATGCCATACGGGACATTGACACTGGCATCTCCATTAGGTATCGCCTGGATGGATCAGTGTTTGATCTCCGTCGCGTAGCTGCAAAAACCAAGACACTAGAAAGACTCATCATTGATGCACTCTTTGCAGATGACTGCACCCTCATGGCCCATGAAGAGACTCACCTACAAGCAATCGTGGACAGATTCTCTGAAGCCTCCAACCTATTTGGACTCACAATTAGTCTAGGAAAGACAGAAGTCATCTTCCAGCCCGCCCCAAACACTGTCCATTCGCAACCCTGTATCACCATTGGCGACACGCAGCTGACAAATATGGACAGTTTCAAATACCTTGGCAGCACAATATCTAGTGATAGCTCTCTGGACAAAGAGATCACTGCGAGGACCCAAAAAGCCAGTCAAGCACTAGGACGACTCCGAACCAAGGTCTTGCAGCACAAGGACATACGTCTGTCAAGAAAGCTGAAGGTGTACAATGCAGTTGTCCTCACGTCTCTATTATATGGCTGTGAAACGTGGACACTCTACAGAAGGCACATCAGTCAGTTAGAACAATTCCACCAGCGCTCCCTGAGATCCATCATGTGGATCAAGTGGCAGGACCGAATCACCAACCTGGAAGTCCTTGATAGAGCCAACACAACAAGCATCGAAGCCAAAATAATCCAGGCCCAGCTTCGATGGACTGGCCATGTCATCCACATGGATCAAAGCAGAATCCCAAAGCAGTTGTTCTATGGCGAGCTATCCCTGGGGAATCGAAACCAAGGCCGCCCTCACAAGAGGTACAAAGACAACCTCAAGACAAACATCAAGTGGGCAGACCTTCATCCACGCCAGCTCGAGCTCGCTGCCTCAGACAGAAAGCATTGGCGAGCCCTGACCAGAAATGCCTGTTCCACCTTTGAGGCTGACCGTCGCCAGCATGTTGCTGCAACCTGTGAGAGACGCCACAGAAATGTATCCCAGATACCAACAACCACCGGTGTCCCATGCCCCACCTGCAATCGCATGTGCGTATCGGAATTCGGACTCCGGAGTCACATGCGCGTCCACATTTGAAGGAAAGTGCACAACTTGTCTTCCTCGACTCGAGAGACTACCAAGAAGAAGAAGAAGATTTGTATCTTTCTAGCACACTAGGATTATCATAGGGTTTAAATAGAAAATATGGTGTTCAGTCATATATGTTAATTTTTTTGCAGCTGATTTAATACATGTATTCTTAAGATACAGAAAAAAATGAATTGAAACCTGCAGATGAACTTTTTGCATGATAACGGTGAACTCTGTAAGTGAAGAGCCCCTAACATTGACAAAGGGAAGCTACTCTCTGATATATACATGTGGCAGTGACATTACCTAGGACAAGTTCACAAGTTTTTTTTTTTTAAAACAAGTTCCATCCTCATTAAATTTGCCTAAATATTGCTTGAAAACAAACTAAATGTATATTTTATTTGCAATCTCACTCTATCATCCTGTTACCTTTAACATAGTGCATACTGTTATTATCTGCCTAAAACAAGAAATGATTATCTGCATTGCAAAAAGAATGCATGATTACTTTATTGTACACATTGTGAGCAATTTGCATTTTCCTTTTCTTCATTGAGATTGATAAATATCAAAATATTTTAATTTCAGACTCATTCCTTCCTGTGGAGATCCTCAGTATGGGCGATGATTCCATTCAGCTGTACAAAAAAGCTCTGGATGATGGAAAGGAGAAGTTTTACAATATAAGAGTGATGGTAGTAGGGCAATTTGGGGTTGGAAAAACTACCTTGATAAAGCGCCTCCTTGGTCAGCCGGTTGATATATCTGAGAGGAAAAGCACAGAAGGAATTGATGTGCATAAACACTGTTGCAAAATCTCTCTGGATAAAGGGGAATGGATACAGCAGGTTGAAGGTAAGCCATCACTATCCACGAAATTTTTAAAGAAAAATAATGTCATGATTTTGCCTGTCCAAAAGTGCATGGGTAATGTTGTGTATTACCTTTTTAGTATCAAAATTGCAATTGTAAACATGAGATATTATAGGGTTAACTGGAGACAAGTTTTGACCACTCCACCAGTGAGGTGTAAATTTGCTTGTATAATCTCCAGGAAAAAATATACGTCAATTATTCTTAAATGATTTTCATATAATATATATTTGGGGTCAGTCACACATGGGTCACACTTTTGTTACTACACAATAACAGCAAATTGATCTTTAAGAAAATTGTTTTCAAAGAATGGTAACTGAGACTGATATATCACTCATTGGTGGAAAATGGTAGTTTGGACCTGGAAATTTTAATTAACGTTATGAAGTTATCAACTTTTAGTAATATATTTATGTTACAGTTTCTTTCCAAGCAGTGTTCCTAGTACACCATAAATAATGATATTCAATGGAATTTTGATCAATGGAAATCTCATGTCTAGTGGAAGCAGTACTTTCGGAAATAAATACTAATAAAATTTTAAAAAATTATCAAGTAAAATTTATGTTGTTGTTTTATCTTTAAGTTCAGTTTAAGTGCAGTCATCACAAATTCAAAGTGTTCACTTGTTTTTAAAAATAAAATGTGTCAATCTTCTGTAACAGCTATGTCAGCTAGCATTTCCTCTTGCTTAGAGGACCAATTACAGATGGAGTGAATCTCATTTGTCCAGCTCAAGTTCCATAAATAAAGATTCCCTCATTAGGTTATCATCTCATTGATATTGGCCATACACAGTTAACCAATTCTATGTACCAATCATGTACAATGGAGTTGGCACCTGATTATGCATGAAACATGTGTCAGTTAGGAGTTATCATGTGAAAGGACAGAGAGCTGAGGTTGAAAACTTTCGCATAATTGATAGTAAAATTATGATTCAAACAAGTCTTATCTTAGAAGGTAACATGTGTCTTCACACATAGGCGACCTTTGGATTTACATTTGTCAATATTTGGCCGATGTCTGTTATTTATGTTGACTCAAACTGTGATATACTAGAAGATATAGAACTGTATATATAAGCAAGAAAGAACTCTTAAGACTACTTGATGAAGGAATAGCTTGAGTAAATTTGTGAATGCAACTGTTTTGATTCAGAATGTCAGCATGATAAATTTATAAGGCTTATGCTTTCAGGGCAAATTACGCATTTGCCCCAATAAGATACGGGTAAAGCTTAGACAGGGTTTGAATTTAACACAAATATCTTGGTAGCCAGAAGGAATAGTGGACTGAGAAATTTACTAGTCCCATGTCACACACTTGTATTGAGATTAACAACAATTTTCTTTCATAAAAGATCATTATCATATGAAATGCAGAGGTACAAAAGTATAAATCCTACTTCAAATCATTAATCAATTAACATTTCTTGTTTTTCAAGATAATCTGGATCCAATTCCAGAAAGGTATCCATGTGTAATTTTTCGTCCTCCACTTGCACTCTGGGTCCATATGGGGTTTGTTCCGGTCTCCTTACCCGGCTCTCTGAAACATTCCACTAACGTATTGCTGGTAATGGTTCATATGTTGGAATGTCATTTGTATGGAACATTATAAAGAGTAGGTTTGACAGAACCCAAGGTCTCAAACAAGATCTCCAGTCACTCATCACCATTTTCATCTTCGATTCAATTTTAAAGTTTGAACAACCTGTACCAAACTGGATGATTTCTCTGTGTTTATTTTTGTGAATTCCATACACCAGTTACACTGCATAACGTTTTGTTCTCATCATAATTTAGCCATAACCTGTCTTTTGTCCATGTCTTCTGAAACGTCCAATAATGCTTTTCCCTATTTTACAAATTGTTCCTCTCTCTTTTTTTTTCATTTTCATTCAATTTTTGCTTTTTCCAGAGTCTGAACACTTTCTATAACCCGTCACGTTTTGCCTGTCTTATAAGGCGGTTATTTATGCCTTTTTTTTAAATATGCGATGTTACAGTATAGCTAATGCTAATTATATAAAGTAAGAAAATGAATGGTAGTGTCTTTATATAAGAAAGTCTGAGGAAGACACGCTTTTCAAAACGCGTGCCTTTGCTCCCCCCCCCCCCAAATGGCCTCTCCCTAATAAAGTCTTGACTTCTGCAGGATCAAAGCAGTGGCTATTGTAAACACTATTATAAAATATTAACATCAAAAGATAATGCTAGTGTCACCTTTAAAAATGTGTGTTCAGTTCCCATCAAACGAAGCCATCTGACTCTGCGTGTGGCATTCAACAGCTCAAATTACGGTCTCACCATTAATAGCTTAAGTTTAGTAAGTGTTCGTAATTAATCGGACCGCATTGTATTGTTACGGGGTAGCGTTGGCCGTAATACTACACTTCCAGTGACCACTCAATGACTCACTATGTTCGCTATGGCTGATAAACTGTCATTAGAGTAAAAGGCCCAGTTAAACTTTGACCTTGACTCCAATAGGTCTCCGATTCTCTTATCAAGTGGGGAATCCTTACAATAAAAATGGGACTAGTGATGAAATGCAGACTCAGATTTAAGTTTCAGGTGGTTTATTAAGTCACAGACTTGTATAGTATTAAAAATATTTAAGACTCAAACATCAGATACATCACTTCAAATAATAACTCGTTAAGTTTTACATCACAGTGGTTGTATGCCATTGGACAAACATAGTCATTTAAATAATAGTTTAGGTTAGAAGTTGATATTAACATTTATCAATGTCCAAATTTAATGTTCAGATGTTATTATTTAACTTAATGTTTAGTGATGGACTTTTTGGAACATTGGCTAACTTTTCACTAAGTTCATAAGGTTAATTTCAAACAGAGCCTTGAGAAACACTCAGTGGCTGTAACAAAATAACTAACAACATATGTACAAAGCCTTGAGAAACACTCAACAGCTTTACAATTTAACAAAGAGCTATTAGAGAGAGCTTTGAGAAACACTCAGTTATCTACATTCAAACATGCACTTATTATTATTATTATTATTATTGTATTATTAATTATTATTATTGTATTATTAATTATTATTATTTTATTATTATTATTATTATTATTTGCTAACCTATTCCTATTGAATTGTAAGGTCTGCAAGAAACACTTGACTTGACTTCACAGGATCATGAAATACTGTCTGAGTACTATTTAACTGATAAGCAGATATGTAAGCTGAGTTGCTGATTTAAAACATGACAATGAATGAATGAATGAATGTCTCTAAAGGTTTTAATACACATATGTAGAATTCAAAACTTAGTTTAGATCTGTCCAAAATGTTCTATAAAAGAAACATATTTTTTCTTTGCATTTATTTATGTAGATATTGTGAAATAACTGTAATTCTGATTCGCGGAAAATAATAAACAAAAGAGTTACCTTATCCTTGCGCACTTCCTTATATGGTATTCGTAGTAAAATAATAGTAAAAGATTTTCCCACGCTCTTTCCTAACGTAAGGAGCTCGTACCGTGACCCTCGGAAACCCGAACAGGTCCTGGTGGAGACGCTGACAAGCCTTTTATACCTCCCGCGGAATTCTGCGCTTGGCAGGGAAAATTCTGCTGTTCGCTGGGTAACAACTGCAGGAAAAATTCTTCGAGAGCGCGCTTCACAGGCACTTGATTCTGAGTAAATTCATGTATACACTCACCATATAACACATGGTGAGTGTATACATGAATTTACTCAGAATCAAGTGCCTGTGGCGCGCTTGCAGGAGCAACCGTACTCTGCTACTGATAGCAATAAAACTACACTGAAATTAAGAATTTTAATTGAATACCTATATGACCCATTGTGTTAGCTAAGTGTGCATACAGCGAATTTATTCCTCAGTGGTCAAAATTTGCAGTACAAATTAAATGTTTTAGCTTTCAAAATTGGTGATGTCGTAAGCGACTCCTAACTATTATGCGAGATAACGACGGGAGTGTTCCAAATGTGCCAAAATTGGAAACGAGGCTTAATACCAAAGAAAGTTATACATGCATTCCTGGCATAATAACATTGTGAAATGAAAGAGTTAAATGAATGATTTATTATCAATTTATCAGGGAATATAAAATATACCCGAGAATCATACCAGTCATCGTTTGGAAGCAAATAACAGTAGGTATTAATGAATAAATTGAGATTGTCCTTCAATGTTGACAACACCCACCCACCTAGTTGCGATGTCGTAACCCCGTCTACGAATTAGAGGCACTAGTATTAGTACTACCAATTACGCCGCTTTACCCCGAAAGCTTTGCGATGACTGAAATTGATTTGTAACTGTTTTAAACAAAATTAGCGGCTGGATTTCCTGTTCATTACAGTATTGTTGAAATTAATAATAAGTGGAAATTTTTCAAATCTTAGTTGCCCATTCTGAGTTTTAATTCCCAACAAATGTATGGCATTCTGCCTGGATATCTCCACGTGTATTCAATTATTTGTTCAGTTTTGTGTGGGAATTTTTTTTAAGCTATTTTTAATTGTGATAGAAAAAATAGTTGTATGGAAATGATGTGTCAGTAATGTGATCATACTAAATTAATCTAAGTTTTACAATTATTTTGATGCAACGTAAATTATGCAGTTCCCTGCTTCTGACTGTTAGCGCATTTGGCTACCAATTCAACACACAAAATATTTTCAAAAATAAAAGGAAACAAACAAGCAAGTGAGCAAACTTATTTCGTTGAATAGTTGATACCATGTGTTGTAGTTTTGTCGTTTGTTAATCATTAATGTGGTCGCATGAATAAAGTGTGATACCAGGTTATTTTTCACTTAATTCGCTGTCAGATTAATTATCATATCAATTACCAAACTTCCATTGTTTGTTAATGACGGGACCGTGGTTGGCGCTGTTAAGCGAAATGCACAAAATAACATGGCTTCTTGTAATAGAAACACATTTCTGAGGCGGAAATTGACTTAATCTTCTCATGCTAATATTTTATGATTGAGTTTACAACGGTCACTGCACTGATTCTACGGAATATATGATGAAGTCACGTCTTTATTAGGGTATTGAGTGATTAAACGCTGACGGTTGATACATTAAACTTACTAGCCCATCGGACTAAGAACATTATGATAGTTACTAGTCCAACAGGAAATATACTAGCCTCGGACTAGCAGACTACCGCTAATTTTGAGCACTGAGCTATATGGAATATTAGATTGAAGATTAATAATAATAATAAATGTTTATGATCATTGTATAGTTTGATAGTAGAATATCCTTCCAGAGGGCTCCTGTCAATGCAGTTTGCTTTCCACTTTTCAGATTCTGAACAATTGCACACACTAAATCGTCTGATTAAACTTTTACCTGTACCTGATCAAAAACCAGACATCAGCCAGGAGCAAGAGGATATCAGGGAGGTAATCTATCAGAGGGAGATAACTTCTGAAATAGATGCCACTAAAAGCAATGTACCATCAACCACTTCAGTGTCAGACCAGGAAGTTCAATCCTCCACTCAAGTATCTATTACCAGGGGGTATGAGATTCATCATGTGGAGCATTTAGACAAAGAGACTGACATTCTTGCTGTTCCACTGAGTGATGCAAAGTCCAGTGAGAGTGAGAAAAAGACGAAGGATGCAATGATGGAAATCCTCCGTTTGGTCAATGAAAAAGCTGACAAACTAGTGAAAGATATAGAGAAATATTCAGCATTGTCACTATGGGACTTTGCAGGTCAATATGCTTTCTATACTACTCATCAAATGTTTCTCACGAGTCGAGCAATTTATCTCTTGGTCATTGATCTCAGTCAACAAATCACCGATGACATAAAAGATGACAAGTGTTACCTTGATGCAGATGGGATCATACTGCGCCAAGTTTTCGGTAAGTACAGTATTTTTAGACAGGAGAGAGAAAAGATTAGAAGTGTATGGCAACATAGTTAACAGCAGAAAGTGTTCTTAAAAATATTTGTACATAAAAGATACATATTGCTGTTGTCTTATAACAACCTGGGAAAATAAATATTGGTACAAGTTTTAAAATGGAATAAGGAAGCCCTCAAGTTCAAATAGATCAATATAAGCTATAATAATACTGCTGAAAACAATAAAAAAGTTAAATGGGAGTTGATTTCAGATGCCAAAAAAATATTCACAACTCGGACAGGATAAATAGAAAATATTGAAATTAACCACAGATGATAATTACAACAACAAACTCCCACAAACTAAACTGATGATAGAGACAGTGGATAATGACAACAACAAAACTCATCCAAACCAAACTCTGATGATAGCTACATGGGATAATTACAACAGAACTCTCCCAAATTAAACTCTGATGATTGAGACGGGATAATTACAACAACCAAACTCCCCCAAATTAAACTCTGATGATAGAGACAGGGGATAATAACAACAACAAAACACCCCCAAAGTAAACTGATGATAGAGACAGGGGATTATTACAACAACGAAACACCCTGAAACTAAACTCTGATGATAGAGACAAGGGATTATTACAACAACGAAACTCCCCCAAACTAAACTCAGATGAAAGAGCCAGGGGATAATTACAACAATAAAACTCCCCCAAACCAAACTCTGATGATAGCTACATGGGATAATTACAACAGAACTCTCCCAAAGTAAACTCAGATGAAAGAGCCAGGGGATAATTACAACAATAAAACTCTCCCAAACCAAACTCTGATGATAGAGACAGGGGATACTTACAACAACAAAACTCCCTCCAAGCAAACTCTGGTCATATAGTACAGTTATGGTTGACATCAATTAATGTGTTATAATAAATGTGACATTCAGCATTTATATGGCAGATTACTGAGATCAGAAGTGATTAAATAATTAAAACAAGTATTGTTGTTATCCTTGTTTTTTTTTACCTGATACAATTATAAACAAAGTATTAATTTCTTTTCTTTTCAGACTTGTTCCAGGTTTGGATGAATTCCATCCATTCCATTGTAAAATCACCTAAAGACATTGTTCCCATGATTGTGGTTGGCACACATGTAGATAAGATTCCAGAGGTATTCTTAGCTGGGATTTAATGATTAAACTTCATTTTAAAGATTTTATTAAATTAAGATTTTTTCTATTAGCAGACATGGGTATCAGACCAGTAAAGATTTTATTAAATTAAGTTTTTTTTTCTATTATCAGACTAGGGGACTGGATCAGTAAAGATTTTATTAAATTAAGTTTGTTTTCTATTATCAGACTAGGGGACTGGATCAGTAAGATTGTATTAAATTAAGTTTGTTTTCTATTAGCAGACTAGGGGACTGGATCAGTAAAGATTGTATTAAATTAAGTTTTTTCTATTAGCAGGCTAGGGGACTGGATCAGTAAAGATTGTATTAAATTAAGTTTGTATTGTATTAGCGAGCTTGGGGATAGGATCAGTAAAGATTGTATTAAATTAAGGTTTTTTTTTCTATTAGCAGACTAGGGGACTGGATCAGTAAAGATTGTATTAAATTAAGTTTGTATTGTATTAGCGAGCTTGGGGACTGGATCAGTAAAGATTGTATTAAATTAAGTTTGTTTTCTATTAGCAGACTAGGGGACTGGATCAGTAAAGATTGTATTAAATTAAGATTTTTTCTATTAGCAGACTAGGGGACTGGATCAGTAAAGATTGTATTAAATTAAGTTTTTTTTCTATTAGCAGACTAGGGGACTGGATCAGTAAAGATTGTATTAAATAAAGTTTTTTTTTCTATTAGCAGACTAGGGGACTGGATCAGTAAAGATTGTATTAAATTAAGTTTTTTTTCTATTAGCAGACTAGGGGACTGGATCAGTAAAGATTGTATTAAATTAAGTTTTTTTTCTATTAGCAGACTAGGGGACTGGATCAGTAAAGATTGTATTAAAATAAGTTTGTATTGTATTAGCGAGCTTGGGGATAGGATCAGTAAAGATTGTATTAAATTAAGGTTTTTTTTCTATTATCAGGCATGGGGATCGGATCAGTAAAGATTGTATAAAAAATTTTTTTTTCTATTATCAGTCTAGGGGATTGGATCAGTAAAGATTGTATTTAATTAAGGTTTTTTTCTTTCAGCATGCTAGGGGATTGAATCGGTAAAGATTGTATTAAATTAAAGTTTTTTTTATTAGCAGGCTATGTGATAGGATTAGTATTCCTTCCATATTCATATTATGCCAATGAATTCCTATGGGATGTGGAACTGTCCATCTCAAGGGCCTTGGTCATATATGCCTCTTTGGGCATTTGGATTTTGCCCTCATAACAGGGGCATTACTGTGACTTGTCCCAACCATTAATTCATCACCAGGTGGAAACCATATGGAAGGTTAGAGGCATTACTTCTTCCATGACTGACAAATATTCATTGTCTATTGCCAACTGATTCAACTCTTCAGCTCCTACTCACTGTGTTGCAATGTGTTCATATGCCCTCTTCACCCCCTAGAGACTTAATGATACGTACCCACTCTCCAGCTCAGAGTGTCCTCAATGATACAATCTCCATTGTGGTAGACTCTTATGAGTTTAATATGAAAGATGCACTATTGAAGCCAGCTCTTATGCTTGCCGCTTCGTCTATATTAGATGTTGAATAAGAGGCATGGTATTTTGACGAGGCAATTAAGGAAGTCTATCACCTCTCCAGTTGCTGAAATTACCAATTGTCCAGTATTCTGATGACTGGTCAGTCCATAGTGTTTCAATTTGGTCCCATCATCAGGATCTCTACCATTGCTGGTCAGTGGTAATCAAGTTGGGATATTTTGCCTAACATCAAGAAATAGGAACTCGCTCCATCACAAGACTTTGTTTAGATGGGGATCGATATTTTCACAAACTAGAACTCAGATAGGTCAAATCCTGGCTCTTTTAAAGATGCTGCTAGATAAAACATCTTTGTCAGATAGATTGTACTTATTACTTCTGGAACCTTGATTGCCACTGCAGACTTGGTTCTATCATATCGTCTTCATGTGTGACCTCCAGAGATTTTCCTTCTCGCAAGCTGTATATTCTCCATCAACACTGATTTTCCTAGGACGGGTATTTAATCACCATTTGCAGTAAATGCACCCAAACCACACTCCTGTCTGTTTGGACATAATTCTACAGGCACTTTGTACCCTGTCCAAATTGTCTCTCCACATAGCCTAGAAATTAAGGTTGTATACCTAGCTTCACAAGGGGTACATTATGTAAGGAGTCGATGTGTTGTAGCTTATTTTTAATGTCAAGGAGGTATACGTGTCCCTTCTCTTTGTGTGGAAGTCTGGAACTCACAATGCTTAGAGTTTGGCATATTCTGGTCAAGAAGAACATTTGGTGGACAGTTTTCCTAAACTGGCAGAGTCATTCTCACAGAATGACCTCTTCACCACTCTGTTGGTCCCTTTTCTTGCTGTGAGGTAGACCTCTAGTTGATCTATCTGTAAACAGGCAGAACAAAAAGAATTTTACTTTTGTCCTGTAGTGGACCAAGGAGCATGGGCAGTGGATGCATTCAGTATCCATTGGGACTGGCTATTCTCTTATACTTTTCTACCCTAATGACTGATTCCTCAAGTTCTGCAATAAGTCGCAGCTTTCACAGCTCATATCATTATCACAGCCCCACGTTTGGCCCCAGTGTTCATGAGTCAGTGAGTTTCAAGACCTGTTGATTGCTCTACCTAGGTCTCTCTCAGGAGGGTTTTTCTATTGCAGCAATGGGGATCTCTCATTCACAACAGCAAACACATTCTCCACCTTCTCGCCTGGCCCATCCCATGCAATCTCTGACAGAATATTTTTTTCAGACTGAGTTGCCATTTGCATCATTCAGGCCAAGAGATGTTCTACATCCAATGTCTGTGATGCCAGGTTCTTCCTCCACCATCAATACTGGCCGCCATGCATAGCATATCTTGTGCTGAAAAATGGCTTTAAACCATAAAAAAAAACAACATCCAATGTCTATGATGCCAGGTGAAGAATCTTATGTGTTTGGTGCAGTAGGAAACATGTTGATTATATCTGCTCCTCTATAACTTCTCTTGTTGATTTCTTTCTTTTTGTATTTGAGAACAAAAATTGCCTTGTATCTGCTATCAAAGGATAGAGCGTTGCCCTTTCATGGACACTTAAACTTTCTCAAGGCATGGTAGTTGGTTTGGATTCACAACTTTTCGATCTTACTTAGCATTTAAAGCTGCTGTAACCTCACTTGTACTCTCTTACACCTAGATGGAATATTTAGTGTTTTATTATCTTTTACCAAAACTGCATCTGAACCATTGAGTGAGGCTTCTTTTCAGGACTTCACTCAACATACTGTGTTTTTACTTGTCCTTGCCTCAGCGTGGTGATGAAGCAAGATTCATACATTTTCTATGTACACCGCTTGACTCCAATTTGATGGTAATTATGATTCAGTTTCCATCCATTGTTAATTTGGATATTTAGTCAAAATCTGTTACCTTCCATAGCTCCACTAACAACAGAAATCCCAAGTCTCAGTTGAATCATTGCTGCCAGTGAAATGTATAGACTTTTATATCCCATCAGGACACTCTGTTTAAGGTATCTAAATGAAAAAGAAATTTCAACTGCCAATAGCTCATGATGGATTTTCACCACGATCAATAGACAATACCAGTCTCCTAATGATCAAGACCATTTCTTTTTGAATCTTAGAGCCCATTAGGCTTGTGCCATTACTACCTCTTCGGTCTGCCTTAATCACTCTTTCTTAGAGGATATCATGAAGGCAGTAAATTGGCATCATTCTCATACTACATTTTTCTCCTGTTATCTAAACTGATTATCGCAACAAAACACATACATTTTTGTCTCTGGGTGCCATCATTACAGCACAAGATGTGGACCTGAAAATACCAGCATTACATAAGATAAACCTCATCATTAGTGGTGAGCACTTTCATCTTCTGTGTTTTGATAAATTTAATGTTGCATCAGCCAACCCTCCTTACTGACAAAGTCATGTAAACAATATCTATCGGTAAGTTATTGTCAAATTACTGACACATTCAGCTGAACAAAATCTATCGGTAAGCTATTGTCAAATTACTGACAATTTCAGCTAAACAATATCTATTGGTAAGTTGTTGTCAAGTTACTGACAAATTCAGCTAAACAATATATACCGGTAAGCTATTGTCAAATTACTGACAAATTCAACTAAACAATATCTATCGGTAAGCTATTGTTAAATTACTGACAAATTCAACTAAACAATATCAATGTGTAAGCTATTGTCAAATTACTCACAAATTCAGCTAAACGATATCTATCGGTAAGTTATTGTCAAATTACTGACATATTCTGCTAAAAAATATTTATCGGTAAATTATTGTTAAATTACTGACTACTGATAAGTATTGCATAATGAGATTTGTTTAATATAATTGCTATGGATAATTATTGCATAATTTAGATTTGTTTTATACAATTGCTATGGATTAAGTATTGCATTTTAGATTTGTTTTCAATATTAGTTTTGGATAAGTACTGCATAATTAGATTTTTTTTATATAATTGCTATGGATAAGTATTGCATAATTAAATTTGTTTTATATAATTGCTATGGATAAGTATTGCATAATTAGATTTGTTTTATATAATTGCTATGGATAAGTATTGCATAATTAGATTTGTTTTATATAATTGCTATGGATAAGTATTGCATAATTAAATTTGTTTTATATAATTGCTATGGATAAGTAATGCATAATTAGATTTGTTTTATATAGTTGCTATGGATAAATATTGCATAATTAGATTTGTTTTATATATTAGTTTTGTATAAGTATTGCATAATTAGATTTGTTGTAAATTCCCACCAAAAAACTTCATAATTGCCGACTCACAAAGTTACAATTCTTGATCATTCCAATGTATCGAAAGAAGATTTTTGTTTAAGTAAAGATTGATTGAAGTAAAGATTGATGTTTTCTCATTAATTCTGTCTTATACCTTATATTTGGTGTAAAATAGAAGATTTTTGTTTAAGTAACGATTGATTTAAGTAAAGATTGATGTTTTCTCACTAATTCTGTCTTATACCTTATATTTGGTGTAAAATAGAAAAATCAGACCGGCACAAGTAATAAAAAAAAAATTGATTTAAAATGTTATTGTTTTATTTGGCTTGTTGCTCATTAGATCTCGTAAACAAAGACAGATAATTTTTCAGTTAATTGGCCAATTTAAACATCGGGACTCTATCATTATCAGGGTGTGAAGCATAATTGACTTGTTTGTGAAAGAAGAAAAACAGGCTAAGAAATCTCTACGTTTGGCTTTGCAGTCGCGAAGATCGTTTTAAAGCTAACCACCTACACAAGATCATCCAGATCTATTCCAAAGATCATTTCAGTGGATATATCCAGAAAATGACACTCAACATTATGCATTTATGTATTGCTTCCAGAAACTTGGCATACCAAAAGAGAATCTTGTATTAGACCCTGTTTTTGTTCTAATAGAATGTCATGCTTTGAAATAAACTCTCTAAGACTGTATGTGAAACCTCTACATTCACTTTATTTTATTTACAGAAATCTCGAAAAGAATTCATTGACAAGTACTTTAAAAAACTCCGGTACATGTTGAGAGAAAAGCCAACCATACGTCACCTGATGGATGATATTGCCATCGATAACACCCAGCCTGACCCCATGCTGGAAGTTTTGAAAAGAAAAATTTTCGAACTTTCATCACAGCAGTCTCATTGGGGGGAGGAAAGACCTGCCCGATGGCTTCCCTTAGAACAAGCTATCATGACAATAAAAGCTTCTGGTACCAAGGTGCGGTTAACAGACAATCTTATGACAAATTTACACATATGCAAAATATGTGCATATTAGTGTGTAATGATTTTACCCATACACAAAATGTGTGCATATAAGTGTGCAATGATTTTACACATAAACCCATACACAAATCGGTTGCCTTTTTCATTTCTGTATTATGATTTCAATTTAGAATGATCTACATTTACCAAACTTTGTAAATGGCTTGCATTTGGGGTAAGTCAACTGAGTTTAGAGTCAAAAGGTCTAAGGTCAAGGTCGCTGCAACTGAATATTGAAAAATTATTTTTGTACATAAATGTCAGTTTATAGCCGTAATACATTATACGTTAATATTTCATTTCTTTTCAGTGCCAATATACTAATGTCCCAGTCAAATCTAATTAGCTCCGCCTCTAAAAACATGATCCCAGTTTAATTTATTTGTCATCGCAAACATAATAAATTTCTTCTCTCTTAGCTCCTCCTCTAAAAACAAGATCCCAGTTTAATTTATTTGTCATAGCAAACATAATAAATTTCTTCTCTCTTAGCTCCGCCTCTAAACACATGATCCCAGTTTAATTTATTTGTCATAGCAAACATAATAAATTTCTTCTCTCTTATCTCCGCCTCTAAAAACATGATCCCAGTTTAATTTATTTGTCATAGCAAACATAATAAATTTCTTCTCTCTTAGCTCCTCCTCTAAACACATGATCCCAGTTTAATTTATTTGTCATAGCAAACATAATAAATTTCTTCTCTCTTAGCTCCGCCTCTAAAAACATGATCCCAGTTTAATTTATTTGTCATAGCAAACATTAAATTTCTTCTCTCTTAGCTCCGCCTCTAAACACATGATCCCAGTTTAATTTATTTGTCATAGCAAACATAATAAATTTCTTCTCTCTTAGCTCCTCCTCTAAACACATGATCCCAGTTTAATTTATTTGTCATAGCAAACATAAATTTCTTCTCTCTTAGCTCCTCCTCTAAACACATGATCCCAGTTTAATTTATTTGTCATAGCAAACATAATAAATTTCTTCTCTCTTAGCTCCGCCTCTAAAAACATGATCCCAGTTTAATTTATTTGTCATAGCAAACATAATAAATTTCTTCTCTCTTATCTCCGCCTCTAAAAACATGATCCCAGTTTAATTTATTTGTCATAGCAAACATAAATTTCTTCTCTCTTAGCTCCTCCTCTAAACACATGATCCCAGTTTAATTTATTTGTCATAGCAAACATAATAAATTTCTTCTCTCTTAGCTCCGCCTCTAAAAACATGATCCCAGTTTAATTTATTTGTCATAGCAAACATAATAAATTTCTTCTCTCTTATCTCCGCCTCTAAAAACATGATCCCAGTTTAATTTATTTGTCATAGCAAACATAATAAATTTCTTCTCTCTTAGCTCCTCCTCTAAACACATGATCCCAGTTTAATTTATTTGTCATAGCAAACATAATAAATTTCTTCTCTCTTAGCTCCGCCTCTAAAAACATGATCCCAGTTTAATTTATTTGTCATAGCAAACATTAAATTTCTTCTCTCTTAGCTCCGCCTCTAAACACATGATCCCAGTTTAATTTATTTGTCATAGCAAACATAATAAATTTCTTCTCTCTTAGCTCCTCCTCTAAACACATGATCCCAGTTTAATTTATTTGTCATAGCAAACATAAATTTCTTCTCTCTTAGCTCCGCCTCTAAACACATGATCCCAGTTTAATTTATTTGTCATAGCAAACATAATAAATTTCTTCTCTCTTAGCTCCGCCTCTAAAACATGATCCCAGTTTAATTTATTCGTCATAGCTAACATAATAAATTTATCTAAAAACATGATCCCAGTTTAATTTATTTGTCATAGCGAACATAATAAATTTCATTTATTTGTCATAGCTAACATAATAAATTTCATTTATTTTGTCATAGCTAACATAATAAATTTCATTTATTTTGTCATAGCTAATATAATAAATTTCTTCTCTCTTTACACTGACTCTTGCAAAAGTACATTTTTGTCAAGTCACAAAGCAAAATGTTCCTTTGTTCTTAAAATTTATTTTGTATAATCATGTCTTTCTTGTAATAATTGTATCATTCTCCAAACATTCCTTGCTAATTTTAAAAGTTTTTTTTTTACTTTGTTCCACAAGTGGTGCTTCTGTTAATTGTTCCCTCTTAAACACATGTTAAGGAAGAGCACTTTAAAGCTTGGTCAGGAATGCCAAGATGCCTTATGACTGGACAGTCTCAATTGATATTCAGGCTGTACACTTTCCTATAGTGTCTTCACCAGGTTGAGACCGCTCCGGTGACCTAGTGGTTGGAGCGTCGACTGCGGAAGCACGAGGTCATGGTTTCAATTCCCGGCCGAATCATACCAAAGGCTTAAGAAATGGTACGAACATCTGCCTCGCTTGGCACTCAGCATTATGAGGTTAGTGTTGGGACTAGTCAGCCAGGTGTCAGGATAATGTGACTGGGTGGGACATCATGCTACATGTCTGCGGCATGATGCCCCAGTGCTAGACATCTCTATAAATTGCCTCACTGCAGACATTGTAGCGATATGACTGAAATTTGTTTTTTTGAGATCCCATTCCTACAGTATTTTGATGACTTGTTGATAAACTCATCAGACTGAGAGATACTTTTCTGAAGACCTGTACCTCTGGGGATCAGTGGTTACTAACTGATTCCCAATTTTGACAAGTATGATGTCTTCCCATCTCAGGACTTCATATACATGGGTATGAACTTTCCTCACCAATATATTGAGGGTTTGAGTTTCACAGGATGGCAAAACTTTATCATTGATAATGGATCTTATCACCAAAGTTGTGGCCTTTGCTTTTTTGTTTTCACACTTCTGTTCCGGAATCTCTGAATGCAGCTTTGGAGAATATATTTTTTACCAAGTTCTAATGAACATGAAAACACATAAATAGTTTTAGGATTCATATGTCCACCACCTGATTGGCTATATTGTAGCCAGTTTCTGACTTTAGTCATAAACCATAATGAACCAAACACATCTCCTTTCTTCAGACAAAAACATCTGTTCAGGGTGAGGCAATCACCTGGAGCCTTAGTCAGTATTTCATCAAGGACTTGCTGTCAGGACAAAACAGCAAGCCTTAGTATCACCCACCTTGTGTTAATTAATAATCCACATAGAAAAAATCTGTGTGATTATTTACCAACATGTCTCAATAAACACACCTCTGGTTAATGTTAATTGACTTTTAAACTACAGTCATTCTGAGCAGAACATTTTATGTTCCTATTAGATTTACCATCAATCAAACATTCCAAAATCTAAATTTGTTTCATAAACTGAGTGCATCCATCCACATTTATTGATCGGAGATATTTCATCCATTGCACAAAATGAAGATTTTTAAAGTAAAAAATGACTATGGGCACTAAAAAGGCAACTTCTAGTTTCGTTAGCATTATATTTAATATTCATTCTTGACGGTGAAAAGTGACTATTTGAAAATGTCTTATTTTTCAACACTTCATCTGATATTTACTATGAGAAATTTATGAGTGAAGACTATTAATTAGGGCTTTCCAAAGTTGAATGTACTTTTCATATGTTAAGACTGTTGTCAGATTAATTAAGGCTTTCAAAACTTGAATGTACTTTTCATATGTTCAGACTGTTGTCATATTAATTAGGGCTTGCCAAACTTGAATGTGCTTTTCATATGTGAAGACTGTTGTCAGATTAATTAAGGCTTTCAAAATTTGAATGTACTTTTCATATGTTCAGACTGTTGTCATATTAATTAGGGCTTGCCAAACTTGAATGTGCTTTTCAAATGTTAAGACTGTTGTCAGATTAATTAAGGCTTTCAAAACTTGAATGTGCTTGTCATATGTTAAGACTGTTATCATATTAGGGGGATATGTACAGAACTTGAATGTGCTTTTCACATGTTTCACCCCACTCCTTAAATTTTAGATTATAATAGCTTTGTACATTTCTTTCTTTCAGATTGTACCACTCAGTCTCATTGAAGAGATAAATATGTCTGGATCTGTTAAGATTGAGGACAGAAATGAATTGGAGCTGTTCCTTAAATTTCATCATGACATTGGCACAATCCTCCATTTCAGGTAAAGCAAGTGTGGCGATGTATATTAATCCTCTCTCAAGAGTACAAAAGATGAAATACATTGTATATTTACATCATCCCATTTGTTTTTAATAAAAGAAATTAATCAAAGTTTATTATACATTGATTTATACAGTGAGAGTATACTGTACAAATGTTGTGTTTTTTTTAATGAAACTTGTACCATGAGATGCTGAGGAAAATGGAGATATTTTAACACAACATGGATAAAATATGAATTAGAATCCACAATGTTTTAATGATCATTAATTTTAACAAAATTAAACTTGATATGCCTAGATGCTCAAATGATGCTTCTAGATTAGTTCTGCAAGTTATTATTGTCACCCTCTCATACAGTAAACCCCTTCCATAGGGTACAGGTTGGCCTTTCCAGAGAGGGGGTATTTGTGAGGTGTGTTTGTGTGTATATATATATATATATATATATATATATATATATATTAAGAAAGGTAGATATAACTTCAATCATTTAATATCTTTATATATCTTTATTAAAAGTTAGCATTAATTTTTTTTGAAAGGTTCTTCTTATTTTAAGAAAAGACTTCATTCAAGTTAAATTAATAGTTCTTATTCTTAAGAATGTAATGAGATTGGGGTACAGTTGACATGTGCATTTCAAAACCATTCAGAAACATCATTAAATCAGTGGATGAAAATTATATGTAAAATAAATAATTATCATTTGGAGGTACTGACCATGTAGGAAAAATAAGTGTGCAAAGTGAACATATTTTCTGTTTCATTCAGCTCCCAACTCAAGAATCTCATTACAACAAAGATAAAAACACTCAAAAGGACTTTTGTTGTTATTAATGAACGAACGAGAGACAGAGAGAGAGAGAGAGAGAGAGAGAGAGAGAGAGAGAGAGAGAGAGAGAGAGAGAGAGAGAGAGGACTATGTCTCAGTGTGCAAGCTCCTGTGCATTTAGAGGATATGTAGCTGTTATGTTGTGTAATGTTGGCAAAATTTTTAAGATGGTTTGGACATTAACAAAAATCTGGGAAGAATCTGGAATAAGATCATTATGAAGTTTACGGATTATTTGCATATTGTGGATTCGCAGTCATAATTCTAATGGACTTGCAGTTTCAATTTTTTTTATTATAGGAAATTTTCTTATAAATGGTCATGGCTTCAAAGAATTAACTGAAGATTGGTGGTATTTTATCTGTTTTTGTTGTGTGGTCTTGCTTGACACCGTTGTTATAAAACGGTTTACATCTTGTCTGCAGGCACTCCAAAGTCATTATTGTTAAAATGGATTAAATAAACATCAATATTCACTTCTTTTTTGCAGATTCATTGTTTAACTCTAAGAATATTTCACTAATTTTAAAGAGAACCACAAAATAACATTGTTCTTAGTTTTCACAACCTTGCACACTCATATATAGATGTTTAGTAATAGTTACATTCTCTCTGTCTCTCTCACACAGCCCATAGATGCTTTCGAAAAGATATTGTATTTACATCTGCAAAAACCCTCAATAAATCAGAACCTTGCAGATAAACTTGAATTTTGTTCCATTCATCTTCTGTTTTGAGGGATTTTCTGACACAAATTTCTTATTATAAATTATCTATGTCATTCATTTGATTCTTACATGGAAAACAAAGATTCTGTGGAATACTTAAAACAAAGTTTATGTGGAATACTTGCCTTGTCATTTTGAGACTAAAGATTTTGATTGCATCATCTTTAACATTGACTTTTTTGTAAAATTTGTAGCACTGTGTTGAGGCTGCTGCCAGCAAAAGGTTAGCATCTCTGAATTAAGCACTGTTAGAAAACTATTGAATGTATTCACATGTAAATTGATTCAAGCAACTTGTATGCATCATACAAAAGTAGATGTATGTAAAACACTAATCTAAGGCAATCAGCCCGGTTATTTTTTGAAAGGCCTTTGCAATAAAGTACATATCACTACTTGGTGTCTTATATGGAACAAGAGAAATCATGTTTATAAGTGTTTGATGAACATATCCTTTAACAATGTTTTCAGTGTGGAAGAATTGAGGGAGAACATTGTTCTAGACCCACAATGGATGATTGATGCTTTAAAGTCCCTCATCACAGCCGAGACATTTATCAAGAAATATCCTGCCATCACTAGCAAATTTTATGAATTCATAGAGACAGGAAAGCTCACCCATGAACTGATAGGTTTGTAATTATTTGCTTTAAAATAGGAATCATGGTCTGCGTTTAACATTCCTGTATCAGTGTGTAAGGAAATGTTGGTGCATTTCTTCAGTTATAGTCCATGTCTCCAAGTCACTGTTCTGGTGATGCCTATGGAATCATTCATATTTTGTCACATAGCAAATGATTTTTGCCATTTTGTTCATTTTGTCTTTGTTTTTTTATTTTATTTTGGACCACTGATGTCAAACTGATTATTTCATTGAACTGATATGAAGATAAATTATCATTCCACATGCCACGAGCCGTAAATTTATTTACAAATATATATTAATAATTGATTTATAGATTAATAATTGATTCTTCGCGTATGTCACAACACATTTGACTTTTCTTATAGCAGTCAGCAAATAAATTCTCACTGCAAACACAGCTGGGTAAGGTGTAAACTTAAAGAGGTACTACCATCATTTCATGGCAAACATGAAGGATATAGCAGGTATTCTTAGTTGCATTCCACTTGATTTAATTAAAGATGAAATTCTGCTTTCTTTAGAATGATTTATAAAAAATGGCCTGCACTTCTGTAAAGAAGAAAACAAATTTCAGGAAAAAAGTTCAAATATTAAGGTCACTAAGACTGAAAGAAAGAATTTCAGGGATTTGTAGACTTGAAGATAAATTCTAGTTCTAATGAAATGAATTACTCAGGTTGGTAAGTTAATTATCATGAATTTTTGTATGTATCAAGCAGGTCTTTCACCACTGGTTTTAATGGATTATCCTTTATATTTTAGTGCATTAAAGATGCATTACCAGATGCCATCAGTGAAGTCCTTATTTGTAAGGTCAAGGCAACAATTGTTTTTAATATTGGACTAAAACCTGTTATGAAAAGCAACAGAAATTTCATTTGTTTTGATTATGCAAACTTACTTTCTAGATGTTATCTGGAGTGAAGAGAACAACCTGGAATTACATAACCACAAGGATCACATTTTACGTCTGATGGAGCAACTCAATATTATTGCCAAGCCAAGGATATTTAGCGAAGAAGGAAAAGAAACCAAGGCAAGTTTATGTACAGCATGCTTGAGTAAGAATGCAATATAATTGCCATGGCTGTTGTATTAGATTTTCGTCACAATATCCTTTTTTAGATCTAGTCTTTGTGTTGATGATAGCAGATCATTAATAAAGTTCCTGTCTACAGCTGTTCATGACCAGTTGAAATGCATGCATGATTGTGTGTGTGATGTTTGTGGTTTGGATTTTTTACATAGCTTTAATAAATTTTCAGTCATATGATTATTAGTGAAGAAGGAAAAGAAACCAATGCAAGTTTATGTACAGCATGATTTTTTTTAGTAAGCTTGCCTTCAGCGTTAAATTCATTTGGTTATAAGTGTGAGCTCTGTCTCATTTATGGTTGAAGTTATAACACTTGCTTGTCGATTGTGGGATTTATTGTGAGATGTAATGGTATCAAATAATCCTAAAACGATACAAAGCACATACTTAGAATACAAGACAAACGCAATACAGAATCTAACCAACACAAATACAATACACAACTCTCACACCGGCATTTATAATTTTATCACAGAAAAATGATACCTTACTAGACTCTATTGGTATAATTTTTCCAAATTATATTCAATCCCTGGTCGTTCACTTGCATGAAAGATAAGTGCTCTTCATCTTCACAACTCGTACTGCTCGATGGTGTTGTCTGTCTCAAGAACTATAATAGAAATGCCAGAAGCTTTTTGTTAGTATGGTGGGTAGTTGATTTTAATACTTGTGAAGCACGGGAATCGCGCTTATTTATCGATCACTCACTCGCTCATGACAAACACACAGATTGGTACACGACACAACTCCAGTGTAAAATATGTAAATAATGATGGTAAAGCATTTGGCCGAGTTATTGGCATTATATGTGTGGTACACTCTTGGCGTAGATCTTGTATTTGCTTATTACCATGCTGTTATTTACACCCACGATGCAAACATAGCTGTATAGAATAATGAAACTTGATGAAAATACCATACATACTCGCATAAAAACCAAATAATTTAGGATGAAATAAAGGTCTTGAAAAAAAGGTTCAGCTTATTTGCGGGCCATAGTCTAAACTTGACAGTTTTTAGGTCTTTTTGTTGACTACTGTATTGGTTGTAAATCTTGGGACATGAAAAGATCCTTGTCCTAAGACAGGTTTGTAACAAAAATAGCGTTGTGTAGAGAGTTGAGGAAAAGAAAGGGAATGCCATATATAAGCAAATAAAGTAAAATGAAGTAAATAATGAAATTAAAACTGAAGTGTCTATTTTAGATTTGGTCTTTGTGTTGCTGGTGATGGATCATTCCAAAAATTCATATCTACAGCTGTTCATGACCAGTTGAAATGAATGCATGCTAGTGTGTGTGATGTTTGTGGTTTGGATTTTTAACGTAGCTTTAGTAGATTTTCAATCATATGATGATGCTGTATGCAGGGCAGCAGTCTACAATGATGTATAATGCTGGGGCATCTTGCCTCAGACATGTAACAATACTGAAAGTCTTGCAAAGCAGTCAGTCTTATTTTTAAGTGTTTGGCATGACTTGAACCAGCTATCTCCAGCGTCTCGGACTGGTGCTCTAACCACTAGGCATCTGAGTATGATATATGATGCTTAATTAAATCATTTTGTTCTTTTGAATAAATTCAGGAGTGGCATCAAATTATGAAATTTACTTCATATGAAACATTGTATTATTTATTTGGTTACTTTCGTTTTTCTGAAAAATGTAAGAATGTGTAATGGTTTATCCACCATGCAAGACAAGTTTGTTTGATCAATGGATACCTTTTTGAGATGTTGGTAGTAGTTATCTTAAACAAGCTTTGGCAGTTGCATTATTGCTTTGATGACACATTTTTATAGAAAATGAACTCGATTATCATCGATAGTATCTGTAGATTATTAAAGTATTTTTTTCGCACTAGTATTCTGTATATTATTTCAGACTAAAAAAGTAATCTCTGCCTTGTATCCCCATTAAAAATGAATCCATTCATTTAATAGGAGGAGCGTTACTTCCTTGCTCCATGCATGCTTCATCAGGAAACGCCAGAGGAGATCATCAGCCCAAAACCGAATAGTCAGATCGAGAGTTCACCAGTACTGTGCTATGTCTTCATAGGTAACTTCCTACCCAGTGCAATATTTCACAGACTTGTCGCTGCCTGTATTGCTCACTGGCCAGTTGTCAAAAAGAAGACAGAACATAGAACGGAGAATCTGATCTTTTGTGGCTGCTGCGTTTTTCAGCTGGATGAACAACACAAACTGACTCTTCTTTTTAGAGAGCATGTTATCTTTCTGAGAGTCACAAGAATGGGAATCAAGGACAAGACTCCATCTTCAAAGCTGTGCATTGAGGTGAGAGAGTTCATAACCACAAACCTAAATAAGATTATTGGATACCTGGGCAAGGGTCTTGAGTTTGAGTACTCTATACAATGTCCTGCATACAATGGTGTCTGTATCAACAGCCTGATTCCTGTATCCAGACTCGAAGAAAAAGCAGAAGTACACTGTGAGCTTCATGACCACATAATAGAATCGTGCAAAGTTTTGGATTTCTGGTTCGAAGATCAGGTGAGTGCTAGAATATTAAGGTGTATATGATGTTTTATAGGAGACGGAATTTAACACTTAGCAGTCTAGAGTATCATACATGCCAACCATTACGCTTTTGGCATAATCATTACGCTTTTTCCCACTAAATTCCGCGTTACGCGTTAACGTTTATAGATTACGCTTTTTCGATATATCCATCTTGCAAAAAAAAAAAAAATTTTTTTTTCGTTTTTATTAGCATTACTTTATTTTTTACATACTGTTTTATTTTTAATTAAAAAATACACCGCTTCTACATAACTACGATATACGAGTATACTTGTCCGTGGACTTTCCTAATATTCATGTTCTATTTATAGCAACTACATGTATCATGTTACTAAGATACTTTCAAACTTTCGACCTCATTCTATTTATAGCTGCTTAGTGAGGAGAGAACAGACTGGTTTCTATTTTGTTTAAATCATTATGCACATACTCTTTGTTATAATTTTGTATAGTGCAGAACCAGTCTAAAAGTTTTTTGCGCTAAAAAGTATTAAAAAATTCTCAATGCGTTTATGAGTGCAAAAAATATCTCTTAAATAATTTCACAGATGGGTTAGAAAAAGTCAATAATAAACAAAGCAAAATGTAATCAATCCTCCAAACACGACGAGGGCATCATCACGTGACGTCTAATCGTTGGCGCTAAATGGCTTCAGATGTTAAGATGGATTCTAGTCTTTGTGTATGTTAGAGCACATTTTTTTCCCCAAGAATTTCGCAGATGGATCAGAAAAAAGCAAAACAACGAGTCCTCCAAAGATTCAAAGATGAATATATGAATGGCATAATACAGCGTTCCATTCTAGGAAAGCATCATGCTCATTGCAGACTGTGTGGAAACGATTTTAGCATTGGTCATGGTGGTAAATTTGATGTGGAAAAACACATGAAAACAAGGAAACACATCGAATTAGCTCGCCTTACGAACTCTAATACTAAGGTAACTTCTTATTTACAGCAGAGCTCAAGTGCAGACTTGAATACTATAAATGCTGAGGTGTTATTTACCGAGTTTTTAATAGAACACGGACTACCCTTAGCGGTAGCAGACCACGTTGGTCCCTTGTTCAAGCGGATGTTTCCTGATTCGAAAATTGCGGAAAAATATGCTTATGCAAGAACAAAATCATCTCACATTGTTCGGTGCCTAGCAGAAGATAGTTCACTTAAAATTGCAGAAGCAATGAAAATTGGGCCGTTTAGTATTGCCACAGACGGGAGTTGTGATTATGATGATAAAAAGTTGTACCCAGTATGTGTTAGATACTTTGACAGTGAAAAAGGCAAAGTCATGAGTGTTCTTCTTTCTTTACCAGAATTAACAGTAGATTCCACTGGACAAAACATTTTTGATTTGCTTGACAATGTTTTGAAGAAACATGACATAAGTTGGCAGAACTGTATGGGGTTTGCAGCTGATAATGCATCAGTGATGACTGGAATTCATAAAGGAGTTGCATCCTA
This sequence comes from Unio delphinus, assembly GCA_029339505.1. NCBI lineage: Eukaryota > Metazoa > Mollusca > Bivalvia > Unionida > Unionidae > Unio > Unio delphinus. The sequence goes on from JAQISU010000008.1 coordinate 23,247,724, forward strand.
TATTTTAAAATGTCTCCATCAGTGTTCATAACAGGTTGCCCCTGTCATTTGATGCACCTTGCTGCTGGTAAGGCTGCTGATAAATTAGAAGTAGATATTGGCCATTTGTTAATAGATATCTACTATTATTTGGAGAAAAGTAGTAAAAGGAAACAGGCTCTAAAGTTGTTACAAGATCAGTTTGATCTTGAAGACTATAAAGTTATAAAGCATGTGTGTACAAGATGGTTATCCCTTGGCAAATGTGTTAGCCGTTTACTTGAGCTTTGGGATGCACTACAAGCATTCTTTCAAACTGAAAGTGATTCTGCACAGAGAAAACGTGGTGGAAAAGTGAAGAAGAGTGGTACAAAAGCAGAATCTGTTATTGCAAGTCAGAAGAGAACAAGAGATGAAAGTATAGACAGACATACTAACAATAAAGAGATTGGTGTAGCAGAAAGAAAGAAATTTAAATCCATGGAATTTTTATTTGAGAGGCCTCTATCTATCCAGCTAGAGGGCCTCCAGGCTCAGACCATGACTGTGAAAGATAAATCTTTTGACATAAAATCTCATCAGCCATCTGGATCAGGTTCTTCAGAGTATAAATCTGTTAAAAAGCATACTGGATCTTCTCATACTTCCAAGGGCAAAACTAGCAAAGTGGATACTAAGATGGCACAGAAAGAAAAAGAATCTGTTCACTGCTTTGAAGACTCTAAATGTGAGATGGTTTACAAAAAGCTTAATGATCCAGTTACAAAACTGTACTGCTTGTTTATGAAGAGTGCCATTCGATTGTTTGATGCAGCAAATGTTGTATTGCAGAAAGAAGAACCATGCATTCATATTATGCACAAGATTCTGTCAAACCAGTTGTCAGATTTGCTAATAAGGTTTATTAAGCCAGAAATCATCACATCAGCCAAACTTTTAACTGATATTGACTTTCATGACCATGCAAACCAGAAAGATAATGAAGATCTAGCTATTGGTGCAGAAGCAAGAGAATTCATAGAACATAATTCTACTCTTCCTGTGAAGATGTTCTATGATAATGTTAGAGATTATTATGCTACAGCCTGTGATTACATGCTCCATAAATTCCCATATGGAGATGAACTGCTTTTAAATGCTTCAGTTGCTGATGTGAGAGACAGTCAAAAAGCTTCAAAAGTGTTAGATTCTTTGTCAAGAGATATCCCTTTCTATTGCCACCCTTGTCTAACTTGGATCATCTGGAAGAAGAATTCCTGAAGTATCAAGTTGGGATTCTACCTGACAATATACTTAATGCAGATAGAGTTGATGTGCAATGGCACCTTATTTCCCAGCTAAAAGACTCTATCACTGGAAGAAATAAATTTCCTCTTCTTTGTCAGGTTATGAAAGGAATATTGGTTCTTTATCATTCTAATGCTGACTGTGAGAGATTGTTCAGTGTTGTTAACAAAAATAAAACTGAATTCAGGTCCAGGCTAAGTAACCCAGTACTGAGTGCTCTACTGGTATGCAAAACATTCATGGCCTCAGCTGGTACAAAATGTTTTGAAATGCAACATGACAATCTGTTGCTTTCTAAAGCTAAAAGTGCTACATATGAACACTTTAACCATTAATGAATGATAAAAGATGAGAAAAGCAAATAAATCATTGTTAATTGTAATTGTAGTATGTTATATGTGGATTACTCTTTTTCTGCTTGGATTCCTCTTTTTGACCACTTGGATTACACTTTTTCCTCGTCAGGGGTTGGCATGTATGGAGTATTATATTCTGTATGTTATTTAATGTCACTTAGATTGTGACATTTTGCTTTATATCATAAATGAATTCCAAATTTTACCCAAGTCTCTGGCACTGAATGGGTGGAACTAACCGAAACTCTGTTAGATATCAGAAAAAATTAGCAAGTTTTTACATTTTTATTTTGCCACAACGATGATGTATTAGAAAAGAATGCTATATGTTCATTTGAATTTTGTGTCATACTGCTGAGAAATAAACATTACTCTGTAGAAAAAATAATATTAAGATTATTATGTTCCTGTATTACATACATTTAATATATAATACAACAGATGTCAAATGCATACAAGAACCTGTAACAATTTGTCGAATATTTACCACAACCTGTTAGTCAAAATGTGATTTGTTATAATTTCAGGAACAATCTGGAGATGGTGATGCCTGTAAGTATGTTTTCAGTTTGACAGTAAGTGGGAATTGGTATGACAGAAATATGTTCTTCATAAAGTCCATCTGGTTTATTCTTGTATGCTGTTAATATTATAATAAACTGGGTCTTAGAGTGACTGATATGCTTTAGATCAGACATTATTACACCATGATTGATCTACCTGGGACACAGTTCATGGATGGTGCCTTTGTCACTTATATCAGACATTGTTACACCTTGGTTGATTGATCTACCTGGGACACAGTTCATGTATGGTGCCTTTGTCGCTTATATCAGACATTGTTACACCTTGGTTGATTGATCTGAGAAACATTTTATGTATGGTACCTTTGCCCCTTATATCAGACATTGTTGCACCTTGGCTGATCTGAGATAAATTGTATTTACAGTAGTGAGGGCCATGAGCTGCATCTGGCACATGACCTGGTTTTGTCCATTAAATTTACATAAGAGGGTGTGGCTTTAATCTCATGTCTTGGAGGATGTTCCCCACGACAGTCCGAAGGTATTAAAATCAGCTAAGTATTATTGAAGAAACATGGTTTACTAGAGAAATACTGAGACAAGGATTTTCTTGTTGGGTTTTATTGTGAGAATACAACATCTAGCCAAGGCATCTTCCATCTTACAGTAGCAAAACTACTACAGTACTGACTCATTGAGCTCCAAAGTTTGTCATTTTGGCCTGAAATTGGGGTAGGAAATGCATTTTGGAGGTTAATTCCGAATACGTCCAAAATAAGTCTGCTTGCAAGAGTTCTTCATTGCACTGATGCCTAGTTCTGCTAGAAACATCATTCTTCAAAGGCTATTTGGCTAATGCATGTAAAGAAGGGTGAAAGCTGGAATATTTTTGCTTATTGGACCCTTGATTTTTGTATCATGACAACGTTTTACTCCCAGTCCTCAACTTATCCTACTTTTTACAAAGATTCACCTGTTTGTCTGCAAAAAGTCTAAAATTTGGACACAAAATATGATCCTGACAATGGGTGAATTTTGTGTAAAATAAATGGATTCTCAAAACTATGTAAATCTGCATTTTTGTATTGTGAGAAGAAAGTCAAATTATTTTCTATCATTTTAGAGCTACATTTCATTGTATTTTATTTGACCTTGATGTTAAATCCGGTGTTAAAGACTACTGACAGAATACGTCTCATCTTACTAAATCCGGTGTTAAAGACTACTGACAGAATACGTCTCATCTTACTAAATCCGGTGTTAAAGACTACTGACAGAATACGTCTCATCTTACTAAATCCGGTGTTAAAGTCTACTGACAGAATACGTCTCATCTTACTAAATCCGGTGTTAAAGACTAGTGACAGAATACGTCTCATCTTACTAAATCCGGTGTTAAAGACTACTGACAGAATACGTCTCATCTTACTAAATCCGGTGTTAAAGACTAATGACAGAATACATCTCATCTTACTAAATCCGGTGTTAAAGACTACTGACAGAATACGTCTCATCTTACTAAATCCGGTGTTAAAGACTAATAACAGAATACATCTCATTTTACTAAATCCGGTGTCAAAGACTAATAACAGAATACATCTCATTTTACTAAATCTGGTGTTAAAGTACATCTCATCTTACTAAATCTGGTGTTAAAGACTAATGACAGAATACGTCTCATCTTACTAAATCCGGTGTTAAAGACTATTAATAGAATACATCTCATCTTACTAATATTGATTAATATTGCAAATGGGAATGTGGTTTTATACTATGATGCAACCTGATTTAATAATATTAGCCTGTTCAAGAAGTAGACCAAATTATTCTGTTTACAGCTTCTGCAGGTCCCATGCCATCGGCACCAATCAGTGACAAAGACAGGTTCATGTGCATTGCATATCTGTTGAATGATGTTGGATCAAAGGTCCTGAGACAACTTTTCCATGACATGGTCACTCCCACCTGCACACTGGATCAGCATCTTGCCAACAACAGGAGTAAAATCGACAGCCTTCTTAAGAAAAAAGTGTTGAATGTGTCCCAGATGGACATCATGTTCCCACCAAATGGAGATCCTACAAACCTGCCTGGCTATGATATCACCCTGCTATCAGCCCTTTTTAATAACATCATGCCATCTTTGGGCCACCAAGAAAAGAATCTGATCAAAAGTCTGCGAGACAACAGGAATAAATTGTATGGGCATACAAAATCCTGCAAAATGAATGCAAGTGACTTCTACACCTGTTGGAGTGACATCAGCTCAATACTGAAAACACTCAGTCAGCAATGTGTAGACACCAAATTTAAGAATGAAATATCAATGGAAATTCAGCAGACTCAAGTTCCAGATGCGTCCTACCTTAGCATGATCCACACCTTGTATAGCAGGATAGAAAGACTAGAATCAAACAAAACATCCACAAGTGAGACATAATATGAATGTGTTTCATTTGAAAGAACAGTTTGACAATAATGATGTTTGAAATGTACATGTACCAGGGCTCGAAATTAGCAGTAGTCCGCTAGCCCGAGGCTAGTAGATTTCCCGTCGGGCTAGTAACTTTCATAATGTAATAGTCCGACGGGCTAGTAAGTTTTTGGTTATGAACAATCAGTTTGTTTACTCAAAACCCTAATAAAGACGTGACTTCGGCCGATATTCTTTAGAATCAACGCAGTGACCGTTGTAAACACAGTCATAAAATATTAGCATGTTAAGATGAAGTCAATTTCTGCCTCGAAATGTGTTTCAATTACAAGAAGCCATCTGATTATGTGCGTTTCACTTAACAGCGCCAATTTAGGTCCCGTCATTAACAAAGGCAGTTTGGAAATTGATCCGTATTAATCTGATAGCGAATTTAATGGTGTCACGCTTTATTCATGCCACCACAGTAACAAATTACGAAACGTTACACCACACAAAAGAACATAGCATCAACTATTCATAGAAATTAATTTACATGTTTGTTTCTTGAAGGTATTTTTTTTGCTTGCTCCGAGTCACAAATGGGTAACTCATATTTTACGTTTGCATCGAAATAATTAGAAGAATTAGATCAATTTATTATGATGACATTACTGACACATCATTTTCCAAGCAACTACTTTTTCAATGATAATAAGAATAGCTTATATATTATTCCCCAAAAAACCATTGAACAAACATTTGAATACACGTGGAGATATCCAAGTATTTTATGGGAATTAAAATCTCACATGGGCATCTAAGATTGAAAATATTCACGCTTATTATTAATTTCAACAATACACTGAGGTTCGATTAATTAGGAACAATTACCAAACATATTTTATTAATGATGAGTCCGTAATTGTGTTCGATGCGCTCTTGATGTGAAGGAGGAAAAAATCTAAAGAAACAAATCATACAGAGTGACAAAAATACCATAGAAAAATATCTCAGGAATATTTTTGGTATTTTTGTCGCTATGTATAATTTTGTTCCTTTTGATTATTGTTTTCTTTTTCATTCACATCAAGCTCGCGTCGGAGTTAAATACAATGCGCTGAGTCAGCTGGCTTCGTTTGATGGGAGCACACATTCTCCAAGTTGAAACTAACATTATCTTTTGACGTTAATATTTTATAACAATGTTTACTTGAGCCACTACTTTGATCTTGCAGAACATCCGCTGAAGTCAAGTCTTTATTAGGAAGAAGCCATTTGATGGAGGGGGGGGGGGGGAAGGGGGACGAGGGGGCAAAGGCACGTGTTTTTAAACGGGTTTCTTGCTCTTACTCTTTTTTATATAAAGGACACTGTGTCATTCCTTTTCTGACTTCAAATAATTGTTTCAGTTATACTGTAACATCTCATATTTCAAAACGAGGCACAATTCCCGCCTTATAAGACAGGCAAAATGTGGTTTTATAGAAGGTGTTCAGCCTCCGGAAAAAAGCAAAATTCATTCTGTTATCTTGCAGTTACAAAGATATATATGCTTTGACTTGGCCCACAGTTGTACAATCATATGCTGCTGACTGCAAGAATATTCTGGCATTGATTGACCTCATCCTGACAATCCCAGCCCACTCTGCTGATGCTGAAAGGGGTTTCTCAGAGATGAAAATGGTGAAGAGTGACTGGAGATCTTGTGTGCGACCTTGGGTTCTGTCCGACCTACTCTTCATCATGTTTCATACAAATGACATTCCAACATATGATCCATTATCAGCAATACATTTGTGGAATGTTTCAGGGAGACCGGTAAGGAGACCAGAACAAACCCCATATGGACCCAGAGTGCAGGTGGAGGACGAGAAAGGACACCTGGATCCCTTTCTGGAATTGGATCCAGATTATCTTTATAAACAAGAAATGTGAATTTATTGATGATTTAAAGTAGAATTTATACGTCTGTACTTCTACATATTATATGATAATGCTATGTATGAAATAAAATTGTTGTTAATCTCAATACGAGTGTGTGACATTGTTTTGGGGACAGGGCTAGTAAATGTTTGGCAGGGCTAGTAAATTTCTCAGTACACTAGTCCGTCTGACTACCAGGAAATTTGTGTTAAATTCAAGGCCTGATGTACATAAGCTGAAAAAACAGTATCGGAATTGTGTGTGACATAAATGAATATGTTCTTAAATTAGGAAAATAATTCCACATTTACATGAACATGCATTTCATGCAGGAGGAATACGTACGCATGTACAAATTTTGTATTATGAACGTTTCAGCGTGCTGGCATGGGTTTCAACCACTTGTATGTCTAGTCCAATTAATCATCCTACTAGCCAGATCTGTAAAATAAACATACAATGACCCATATCAGTTAGTTTTAGATGTTTAGTGGCAGTCCTAGTCCTTTGTGACTTACAGTTGGTAAATTGGCTTTTGTGATCTGTACAGTTTATACCCATAATGGCAGTATAGGTTAGGTGATAAACTGATAATATTATTCCTATGGATGGTATCTCAAAGAAAAACTGAGTGATCATTGCTATTCATTGATGCAAATTGTTACAAATTTAGGAATTTCAGGACTACATGTATTACTGTCTGAGAACTTGGTGTGTGTGTGTGTGTGTGTTGAAGTTTTTACACATATACATCCAGGTATTGGTGAAAATGATAAAAAGAACAGGAAAAAAAGAATTTCAAAGAGAAGGAAGAATTTTTAAATTGTGTTTTATCTTTTCCTCTTTTTTGCACATGAGGTCTGTTATTAAAATATAATGTTCAAATTACCTTCTGTTTGTCTGTGTACTTGTGACAAAATATAATGATGTGGAATCAGGCTGTGAATCTTCTCATAACTGATAATAAGTTCTACTCTGTCATGGTACACATCATTTGGCACAGGCTTCAGTTGAAAGAAATCACCAGAAACAATGATCTAAATGCCACCAAATGGGAAATTTCTTTCCTTTACTGTTCTGAGCACCTTCTCTATCTGCAGAAATAATTTCAGAGATAGCATGGAAATTTCATGAATAAAAAGAGTGTCAACATTCATAATCCTTCTTTTAATATCTATCATATCATCATTATTTTTAATCTTATCTATCAAAATATCATCGGGGGAAACGACCGTCCTGAATGCCCGAAAACTTGTGTGTTGTCATTCCGTGCAACTGAGAAGCAGCTATACCTGTACATAGGTGCTCGACGCGAGCATGATGTGAAATAAAAAAAAATAATCTAAAGGGAAAAAATCATGCAGAGTGATGAAAATACCTTAGATTATTGGTGTAATCTAAGGTATTTTTATCACTCTGCATGATTTTTCCCCTTTAGATTATTGTGTTTTATTTCACATCAAGCTCGCTTTGAACACCTGTGTACCTGTACTGGCTGTTAAGTAAACTGTTTTTCCTATTTCTTTCAGTCTTTTGCTTAAATTGTTAACTAGGAAGCTTTTACCAGTGCCAGCTTGCCCTAATATCATGATATTGTGACCTGACATTGCGGCGTGTACGATATCCTCCATCATGCAAAGACGTGCCAGCATCAGCAACACTACGATCCTAGTGAAAACACCCGCCATATGTCAATGTATTTCAGCCAATCAAAAAATTACGATTAAAAATCTAAGCCAAAATGCGTAATTTTCGGTTGGCCAATGAGAGTGCAGTATTCCATTCAGCGCGTTGTTCTTGAATATTAAGCGGGTGCGATCAGGTACATGTCGAGCGGTACCGTGGGCAAATGATTTGCCATTCCTTAAAGGTATGATATTTAGTCAAACTGCTGACAGGGATACATAGACAAATGTCTGAGCTAAATATCATTACCCAATTTATTACTCTAGGCGAAATGTGGCTTGAAATAACAGTTTTTATTCTAAAATGGGTCGTGCGAGAAAGGAGAGAAGTGTCCTCCCTTGTAGTTATTATATAGTTTATGTAGGACTGGTCGATTGTAAGCAACGATACGAGCTCCTGTGATCTCATTCTCCCCTATGTGTAAAAAGATGATATCAGGCAAAGGGCCTGGGTAGAAATCTATCCAAAAAATTACTAATCCATGCTCCTGGGATTCCATAAAAAGAAACTGTTACACCAGCAGGAATCATACAGGTATCCAAAAGATGATGATCAGAATCAAGCCTCGCAACAACACTGTGCCCAACTAGCAAAAGACGCATGTTTGACAAAAAAAACTTTATACAAGTGAGTTCATACTGTGTGCCTCATATACACAGTACTCATGCTGCCCTCTATAGTATAGATATAGATATCTATAGGTATAGATGGTTTGACAGCAGAATTTTAAAATTTACAAGCCTCGTGGGGAGACATATAATATAACCCCTAGGCTGGGATTTCATTGTCTCTGTCCAAACCCCAACATAGATTCTATATATCCCATAATAAAGCCATTTTTAATAATAATAAAATTATTAAAACTTTAAGACCGCCACTTTTAATCTATAGACAAATTAAAACCCTCCAAACTTATAAACTTTTAAACTAAATTTGGCAACTCAAAAAACCTACAGAGATATACAATGCCATTAAACAAACAAGACTTCCAAAGCATAGAATTGAATTTCTTAATCCACACCATAACTGGAATTTAATATGGAAAAATTGGTCAAATATTAAACAAATTAGTAAAGTTAATTTAATGTATAACTACTTACATGATATTTGGTGGACTGGTGAAGTAGCTTATAAAAGGAGAATTATAAATACATAATTGTCCCTTGTGTAAAAGATTTTTAGATAGTAAAAATCACTTAATCTTACAATGTGACATTTTTAACCAAAAAAGAAACCTAATTAAAAATAAAATTAAAAATAAATTTAGTAATTTTTGATGAAAACTTTGTATTATATACAAATAAAATTGAGAATAAATATCTGTGCAATGATATAATTAATTTCATAACTGGAATAATAACTACAAGAAATAATGCAATTTGGACTCAAGAAAACTAAATTTCTCTTAAAAAGTAGAAATACTATAATTTGAATTTACTTTTTAAACTATACAAGAGGATGAATAACATAATTGCATAATATTTTGGATAGCAAATCGGCTAGTTGAAAGACACCAATATAGAGTGTAATTTCGTTATGATTTCCTTCTACCTCTATAAAAATAGATAATCTCCTGATCCCATTCTATTAAATTTTATGACTTTAAACAGATTTACAATATAATTGAAATCTGAATAACTTTCACCACAATGAGAATCAAATAACAATTCTACAGAAATTTGATATATACTAATAGAATAGAAACTAAATTTAAATTTAACTAGCAATAGGCTTACAATATAGCTTAAATTCTTATAAGTGCGCTCACAAGTGTGCGTATTATAGCCATCACGTGAATTCCAGCAGATGGGAATTATATACATGTACAAATCTCTGTTAATGGGAATAAAACCAAATCAGAATTCAATTATTATCAATTTTACAGCATAGCCTACTTATACACTAACGCACTCTCAGTAGTAGAGTCATCACATGACTGGATTCCAGTTGATGGAATTCCTTTCACACGCTTATAGTAGTAAACCACCACGTGACTAGATTACTTTAAATTAACCACAAATACTATGTAAACAAATTGGATTGAATTATAAAACTAAATAAACTTTTTAAATATTTATAATGACAAACTATAATAACTCTATAGATACAACATATTAATTAAGTCAAATAATGACTTAAAAAGAATAAAATAATATAATAAACTCACTATTAATTCAAATGATTGTAAATAAAAGTCATTACTTTTTGGAAGAACCACCGTCTTCCTTTCCAACTTAAATGAACTCCATCAGAATGAAGATGACTTCGATGGAAACCTTGGTTTCCAACCAAAAATAATCCAGGAACTGATTGGACAAAAATGGATAACTCAGCATTGATGTAACGCACTCTTCTATTGCACTGCCCTACGGAGATCCATCGGGGTCTACTCCGTGGGAGAAAAGCACCAATTAGAATATATCTGACTCCCATACGTAAAAATCTCCAACAAAATTCCTGTAATTCACTAAGAACTATACATTGACTCATAACTCCCAGTTCATTTTCTCCGACTTGTAAAAAGACTATATCTGGAATATCAAATGATAATTATCCATGTAGAAATGTTGTCACCCATGCTCCAGATATTCCATGGAAATTTATTGTTAAATTAGGTGGCACTCTACATGAGCTCAGCAGTGTAGAATCAGATTTCAAATCTTGCAATAATGCTATGTCCAACCACAGGAGTCTGACGTTTTATCAATAACGTACGGCGAAATGTCAGACAAAATGAAATACCCTTATCAATTTTATATATATATATATATATATATATATATATATATATATATATATATATAAACATGATAAAACTTCAGACTCCTGTGGTCCAACTAACAACAAATGCATTCTCTCAGTAGGCTGCTGCTAAAACTGAACTTGATCAGGGTTCATACTCAACTATGACTGATAAATTCAAAGACTTTTCCCAAACTTTCAAAGACCACAAACAGAGATTTCCAAGACCTATTTTTGCTAACATTGTGTATACAGGTTATAAGAGAAAACAACGAATGCCAAATACCACAATATTTTTTACTGATTAAAGTCAAACTATACTAAATTGCCTAAAATTGCATTATAATGATCTAGAAAATACGTTAACATTTGTTGTTTTTTTCTCCAGAAATATGTAACATACGTGTCAGATTTAATACAACATAAATTGTTCTCTTAAAAGACATCAGCACTGCTTTAAATGCATTATTTTATTTGCTTTTTTTTCTCTTCAATCATTTTGGAAAGAGATGCCACCACTGTCATCTTTTCCTCTGCTCTTCTCCTAAGAGCATTTGACTCTGTGACAAGCACAATGAGTCCTTTTAATTCTGCCTCTTCTGCTTTCTGTACAGAGGAAGCATGTAGGCTGGCAATGTCAGCGTCAAGACGCAGCTTTTTGGCTTTAAGTTCTTCCACTTCATCCAAGGCCAACTCCCGTTTCTTTCCTTTTGGGTTTTTCTTCTCATCCTTCTCCTCTGCTTTCTTCTTATCCAGATAGGCATGGTACTTATGTTTTGCAGAGGAGGCATATGTCATCATTTCATTGCTAATGATGATTTCCAAAGGTCCACCAGCTTTTCTCATTGTGTCAATGATTAACCTTTGAGCTCTGAGGCTTTCTCTGCTGAGGTTCTCAACAGATACCTGTTTGTTGATAGAAAATCCTCTCTCTTGCCTGCCCATGTGATAACAACAACATTTTCTGGAGAACATTCCAAAGTTCAACATATTCATTTCTTTTGGAAAGGACAGAATAAAACACTTCATCAAGTCTGTCATCTGTTCTACTGAAGCATTTCAATGGATGATTGTCCGATTGGATAACTTCATCCACTAATTTTCCGTACTGAGTTAATATTAAATCACATCGGGACTCTACTTCTCTTCCTGCCTCACATAATTTTTAGGACCCTACGAAGTTTTGTTTCTCCCTTTTCCTTGTCTGATCCTGATTGCATAAGTCCAGGGTCAGCCCAGGACATGTTTTTCCCCATTTTTTGTAATAAACATCTTTAAATTTAGTAATATTTCACGCACTTCAAAGTACTGGACAAAACAGGTTCTATATATAGCAACCTGTTTGTTTCGTTGAGGCTTTTTTTATAATTTTTTTTTTTTTATTTTTTTTTTTATTTTTTACTCGCAATTCAAGAACAAGAACTCTTGTTTAACTCTAATATAGCGTACGCATGCGCACTTTGAAACTGTTTATCCGTGAATTTAATTTATTACAATGGATGTTTTTGTATTAAATCAAGGAATATTGTTATGTAGAACAAATTTTTCGAAAATGATTTTTGTTCCTCAAACGTGTTAAATAAACCGACGGTAGAAGTAAATTTAAACAGGCCCTCTTGCTATATCTCCCAAATCATCAAACTAAACGATCTTATTTTATACCCGACGAGTAATGAATTACCATTATTTTTCCAAAAACTACCAATTGCTTATACTTCTGCATCTTTGTTCCACTAAATGAACATGTAGTTACTAATTTGCAGCCTACCTTTGGCATGACTTGTAAGGGCTCCTTCTCCCATTGAAGCCAAGTTGATCGTCTTTTTACACAGCGTACAAAACGCCTTTCGTTTGCATAACTTATTCTTTTGCAGCCATTCCTTGTACTTCTCTTGTTCAAGCCAGATATCGTTGAAAGAGCAAAGACCTGGCATTTTTAAACACTGAACTTGCAGACGATGTAAATCGAATGAAGAAATTTTGAATTCTCGAGCGTATAACTTTCGAGAACTTTCTACGTAGAATTAGTGTAATTAACATTTTGATTGGCTAAAACTGATGGACTCGTCCAGTCAAATTGAACTATTCGTCAAACGAAAGAAGCCAGGAAAAACAGCTGCATCCGAAGCTAACGACCTTGGGCAATTTTATTGGTGACTTCCTTTGATGAAGTGTAGCGGCACCGTATTGCTTTGATGAAGAGTGCATGTGTGATTGAAGTCGCCGCCGCGGCATACTTTGGATGGCCAAACAAAACAAAGCCTCTTTTGTTATTGCGGCGGCAATAAACTGAACGGGTCATAAAAAGAAAGAAACCAGGATAACTAGATTACATCTGAATCTAACAACCTCGGATAATTTTATTTGTGATTCTGGAAAGAAATTATTTTTTGGGGGGTTTATTTCAATTTTCAAAGACTTTCAAAGACCTCAGGGTAATATGCTCGATTTTCCCAAACTTTCAAGGCCTTGAAAACGCTACCTCATTTTTCCCAAACTTTCAAAGACCTTCAAAGACCGTACGAACCCTGTTGATATATACAAACCCCCCAATATACATATGAATACACATAGGAATACAAACCCCCCAATATCATAGCTGCCAACTGTCCCGTTTTTTCCGTATTTGTCCCGTATTTTGGACCTGAATACGGGTGTACGTTTTTTTGGCAAAAAATACGTTTTCTAATTAAAAAAAATAATAATAAATTTTTTTGGAATTGTCAGTATAGAACGGGCATTTGGTTCTATTTTGATATAATTTATCACTTGTGTATACTAATAAAGTTCTATAATACGATTTCGATTACAATTCGAAATCGAGGTTACCATGCCTGTCGTTATCCGCCATATTGGATTTCGCAATAGTTACCGCTGTTGCTGTATCTCGTTTTCGTAATATTCAGCTTCTAGCCATGTTAAATAGGAAAGCGGAATATTCAAAATTTTCTCCAGGAAAAATAGAAGGAAACAACTGGAAAGACATTTCTGCTGTCTTTTAGATTTGTGAAAACATAACAGAAAAGGAGAAAACTTGACGTTTTGCAAAGTGTGTAACGTGATTTCGCTAATGGGCATGGAGACGCCCGTGAAATGCAAGAGCACGAAAAAGCTAATAAACATCTGCTTCCTGTTTCATCACACACAGCTCAGCCTGAACTTACGACGTAGATAAATGCCAGAGAGAACCTTAATGTACATCGATCAAAACTTGATTTATTAAATTTCTTTTAGAAATAAACCTTACTTTTTCAGTTACTATTGTTGCTGGCGATTTATTTTTCACACGTTTTCCAAACATTAAAATCGCAAGGATCACTCTTATGCTTGAACGAAAACATCAATAAATAAATCTCAGAATTGAGATAATCAATGAAAGTTGGTACATTGGAATCAATGATTGAAAAAGAAACAAGGCGTGGAAAGGGCTCCCATAAACAGTTTGTATTTGAGTGTGTTACACTCTTGCACCTTCTGAATGGGCACCCTAATGGAACATGGTGCAACTCCAAATCGTACAAGTGTGCAACACGTGCATCTTTGACATTAAATAATTATGTAAGGCACAGTTACTGATGGTTGTATACGTAAAATTACCTATGCATTAAAATTTTAAAAAATCAGTATTTCTTCCTAAAAATCAATATTTTTGTCACAAGTAATCAGTATTTTTGTGCTCGGGGGTTGGCAGCTATGCAATATACATATGAATACAAACCCCCCAATATACATATGGTATAACGGTACCAATTGCGCATGTCCATGTGGGTGGAGCGTAAGGTGTAGGGTAAATACCAATCAGAAATAAATAACAACACAAGCTATGATTGGTGGATTATGTAAGAGTTGTACTTTCTGTTAGGCTTAAAAAATAGTTTAACCTCTTGGCAACATGTGAATTTATGTTAATTCCTATACAGATCATATTTTGTATTTTTTATGATTTTTTGAAAATGTCATAGACATGACTGAAAATAGGTATGTTGTGACTAGATAACTCATACCCCTGTCTAGTTCCAGCGGAGTTATCTCTCTTAAATGCAATGGAGTACCTGGTTTTGTCATCATCAAATTGACAATCTAACATTGTTCTCTATAACAGTGTGTGAGATGCATGCTAAATTAGGATAGAAAATATATTTATCTCTCCAAATATTAGCAATGAGGTCTATGGAAAAACAATTGGTACCGTGATACCATATGAATACACATAGGAACTTATACAGAAAGCGAAACGAAAATTCTTTATTCCTTCTTTTTCTCTAACCTTTTGTGCTAAGGCACTTCCAAATAATAAAGTTTTAATAGGGCTGAGGTCCTATAAATAACTAAAATATTAATAATAAAAATATTACAATAGTTTACTAAAAACTATTCCAAATTATTTTAATAACTATTATCAAACAGTTTAATCTAGACTATATAGAGGTTTTAATGTATACGACTGCTATGGGAAACGATACTCCAAACGACTAACGGTAAAATACATTACAGATAGACATATTTTTATTTAATAATGCCACAGCATTTAAAAGAAATTCTTAGTAAACAAATACACATAAACTATCTAAATAAAGTACACTTTTTGGATTTAATTTTTCTATTATTATATAGTTTACTTATTTATTTATATTTTATTATATTTTATCTTATTAACTCTAAATATTCAAAATTATTTTTTAAAACTTATATAAGTGAAATAACTCTTTAATTTGACTTAGTGCTGTCCGTACAGAAATACTTTACAACACACAAATTAAAAACATAACTTTCATACATAATGGACAATTGACTCTGGCAAAGGCAACTGGGAATTTACATATATAATCTTATTTTCAATTAAAAGGAGAGGAAATTGGCCCTGGAACTTTGTAGTTCTAAGGGTAAAGAGTACAATCCTAAGTTTAGGAGTTGGACTGTGAGGAAATCAGTATTCTCTATAGCTCGAGTTGAGAATGTATATCTTAAGCTAGCTCTTACTTAAGACTGAGAGTACAATCAGTCTAATTTCCTATATGTATATATATCCGTTACATATATCTTAAGGTAGCTCTTACTTAAGATTGAGAGTACAATCAGTCTAATTTCCGTTATGGGTAGTATGACTTTTTATAATTTGATAAGCAAAGCAAATATTAACCTTCTCTAAATTATTTATTAATCTAATAAAATGAAAACACAAAAATAAATATCACAAATTACATTCATGGGTGGACAGGGATCCACTACACCATTTTATACATATTTCGATAATGAAGGTGTTCCTCATATCAACTCAAACCAGCTGTATGTGCTAGTGAGAGTTACGAGGATCAACCCCCCCCCCCCCCAATTACACTTGATGAATGGAAACTGTTTAATAATAAAATTACACTTTTGACTACACTGTCACTTTTGACTTAAAAATAAACTAATAATTAAAATGTAAACAAATTATATTATTAATTTTAACCACAATGTCACATTTGACTTTAAAATAACAATAAATAAATTCTGCTGTGATAAGTAAATTACACTAACAATAGAAATGACGAAAAGCAAATGTCATTAATATTTGATACAGCCAGCAGTTCCCTCTTGGACTCGATGCACTCCATCGCTGCACAGGTAGCTGTTATGGAATCCCTGATTGTCAACACAAAATAGCCTTGGGGTATGTTCAAATAATCCGCACTTCGGCATTAATATCTCGAACTCTTCTACTATATTGGCCTCTAGTTATCCACCTCGGATTACTTCTAGGCAACAATGCTCCAATTAGAACACACCTAACTCCGAGTCTCGGATACTTTATACAAAGCTGAATAATCTGTCCTACTATATCCATGGGACACATTATCCCCACTTCGTTTTCTCCAATTTGAATATAAATAATATCTGGCACTGATTCCTCAACATTTTGTCGCAAGAAAGTGGCAACCAATCTTAGAATGTTTATTTAATAACATACTGTTAAAAAATGACAAAATGACAGACATAATGAGGGAAGGGTTGATTACTATTATTTATAAAGTTAAAGGGGACAAAACCGACTTTAAAAAACTGGAGGCCCCTCTCCCTCCTTAACACAGACAACAAAATACTAAGTAGAATTTTAGAGAATAGGGATAAATACGGGATAACACTAATCAAACATGCGGTTGTAAAGATAGAAGCATACATAACAATATACTTAACATTAGGACCATTGTAGACTTCATAAACGGGTCAAACTCGAATGTGATATGGTACTTTTCGACCATGAAAAAGCTTTTGACAGATTTGAACAAAATTATACGCAAAGAGTACTGGAGAAATTTGGATTTGGAGATAACTTCCAAAAATGGACTAAAATAATGTACAATAAAATAATTGCAAATGTACAAGTAAATGGGGCGAAAACTGAAAAATTTGAAATTCAAAGATCAGTGAGGCATGACTGCCCACTATCAATGCTATTATACGTAATAGCGATTGAAATCCTGAGTATAAAAATCAGGAATAACACTAATATAAAAGGAATAAGAATACCAAACTTAAAAGAGAAATTCAAGATGCTACAACATGCCGATGACTGTACAAACTTTATAAATGATCCAAAATCCTTTCAACACTTACAAAAGGAATATGAAGCTTTTGAAAAAGCCTCTGGATCTCAAATAAATCATGATAAAACAGAAATTCTAAGAATAGGAAACTGGAGGGGAAACCACCCTGGTTTACCTCCACACTTAATTAAAAAAAGAGTTAAAGCCCTGGGGATATTCTTCGGGGGCAAATGAAGAAAAGGAACGACCTTCCATAATCTCTCAGAACAATCTCACGTTCAAGAAATCACGCAAACATCGTATGACCGTATGATCTAGAAATGTCCTACGAATCAACCAATCATTTTTAAAATAAAGCTCTAATGTCCTTGGAATCAACCAATCATTTTAGAAACTTGTTTACACTCTGAAGCAAGGTCAGAAACTGAGACTAACATCTCTTGTTTACTTGTAGAGCGTATAGGTCATACATTTCTAGAAAATCTCTCCTAACTAACGAATTTTAAACCCAAAATGTCAAATTTGAATCTGACAAACAAAATTTAATTATTTAAATCAAATATACGTAACACCAATGAGTGAAAAACATTTTTATTTCAGCTTTCCTGTGCTAAGGCACACTCAACCAGTCTATAAATTATAGGGGTAAGGTCTAATATCAATAAAATAAACTCTAATTCTTTACCTAAATTATAGGACTAAGGTCCTATATCAAATAAAATAAAAACTCTAATTCTTTACCTAAATTATAGGGCTAAGGTCCTATATCAAATAAAATTTCTAATTCTTTCCCAAAATTATAGGACTAAGGTCTTATATCAAATAAAAAAAAACTAATTCTTTCCCTAAATTATAGGACTAAGGTCCTATATCAAATAAAAAAACTAATTCTTCCCTAAATTATAGGACTAAGGTCTTATATCAAATAAAAAAAAACTAATTCTTTCCCTAAATTATAGGACTAAGGTCCTATATCAAATAAAAAAAACTAATTCTTCCCTAAATTATAGGACTAAGGTCTTATATCAAATAAAAAAAAAACTAATTCTTTCCCTAAATTATAGGACTAAGGTCTTATATCAAATAAAAAACCTAATCCTTTCCCTAAATTATAGGACTAAGGTCTTATATCAAATAAAAAAAACTTATTCTTCCCTAAATTATAAGACTAAGTTCCTTTATCAATTAAAAAACTAATTCTTTCCCTAAATTATGGTACTAAGTATCACAGAATTAGGCGAAAATTTAATTTTTTTTTTCATGAATTACAAACTAATCTCATTTTTTTTTTGGTTTCGTCGTACATGCGTTACCTGGGGTGAATAAGTGGTTTTCTCCAAGGTAAGCGGCGTGTAACGATTTGCATGTGCCTGACTTTGAATTACATGAAGTCCGGAACATTAGATTCACGTAGTGCACGGTAATCTTGCCGTGATTTCTGCTCACCTATTTGAGGGTATATAAGGCAGAATATTTCTGATAAATATTACGGGACCAAAAGTATCTTATCGTAGGAAAGATAGCCTGTCATTCTTTCTCCAGCCAAAGGGGTGAGTGTTAAATTTATATTTCGTTTTATTGTGAATTTTATTCCGTTTATCATTTCATGTAATGATGCCTTTATTACAATGCAGATTTAAACGTGGAATATTTGGAATAACTAGTCACTATTAGACTTTAAATGTAATAGTGTTATCTAAGTTGTAGATTGTTTTGAGACAACTATTATTAGTCTGGTTTTCTTTATTGTAGCTGATAACATCTCTGATAGCTTCTCTGATAACATCTGATAACATCTGATAGCATCTCTGATAACGCATCTGATAACATCTCTGATATCGTAGCTGAAATTGTAGCTGATATTGTTGCGGAACATCTCTGATAGCATCTCTGATAACGCATCTGATAACATCTCTGGGAACATCTTTGATAACGTCTTTGATATAGTAGCTGATTTGTTGCAGAACATCTCTGAATTATAGCTGAATGTGATTGATTGTGCCGTTTAATTGTGCAATCGAATTGAAGTATCTGACTGTCTGTCTGTCGAACTGTCTGTTCGTCTACATCTGTCGTGACGTGTAAATATCCGGAAATCTAGAAGTCCGAGTGTCGGAGCTGTCTAGAGTTGTAAACATCCGGGGTGGCATCTTAAAGTATTTGGGACCGTTGGTTCTAGTAGATGTTGTATGCTGTCTGTACGTATAACTGTGGTGGATTCGTGAAGGGCAAACGGCCGATAAAAGTATTGGTCAACCCTAAGTCTTCCGGGAAACTGGGCGACGATTCAACTGTTGGTGAATCGTACGGTTATACAGGGTCGAGACACATGTGTGTGTTGCAATTGTAGTACAATTGAATACATTGTTGTATTTACATAGTTATTTAAAATCACAATAGTATTTCAAGGGATTGCATGAATCTCAATAAAAGCTAGCAACTTGATTAAATACATGTATATGTTCGTGCTAGTTGTCGCAATCCATACGTGCGATAGTATAGTGTGATGTTTTGATTTGTTATCGTAATTTATACTTGCGGTAATATAACTTTTGTAAAGGATCCTTGGATCTGTGTATAGTCCAGGAGATTCCTTTGTATGTGTGTTTTATTTTGTATTAATATTTAATTTATTCATGTATTGTGAATGGTTGTGAGTGTAATTGTGGGTTGAACGCATGAGTTATTGTGTTAATACATCATTATTTTTCATTAATAATTTATTTCATAAATTTATATTTTCTTTCACACATTGTGTTTGTGTTGTTCATTTAATCCACCATACACTCGGTAACAATTCTGTTACACTAAGGTCCTATATCAAATAAAAAAATCTCTATTTCTTTCCCTAAATTATAGGGCTAAGGTCCTATATCAAATAAAAAAAACTAATTCTTTCCCTAAATTATAGGACTAAGGTCCTGTATCAAATAAAAAAAACTAATATTTTTCACTAAATTATAGGGCTAAGTTCCTATATCAAATAAAACAGACTCTAATTTTTTCCCTAAGAAAATAGTTTACTTTAGACTATACAAAAACCTTCAAAATTTTGAAAACCAAATACGGAAAACAACTGGACCGGAAATGGACTACCATAATGAAGAACGGAAAACCACAACTCGTTTAGACATTCAATCTTTGGAAAATGCCACAGCATATAAAATTGAAATCTTTATAAACAAAATACACATAAATTATCTAACTAAAGTACACTTTTTGGAATTGAAATTTATATCTTTTTTTATTTTTTACTTAAATTTTAAAATTTCTATTTAAAATTTCACCTGAAAACTTATTTAAGGAATGACAACTCAAATTTCCTTGACTTTGATAGTGCTGTCTATATTGGGCTCCAACTTGGAATACGCCATTCCTCGAGAAATTGCGCACAATAACTTGGAATTTCAAATTGTTGCGCTCTTTTCTCGAGAAATTGCATTGTCCTTGGCTCCAACTTGGAATTGCCATTTCTCGAGAAATTGCGCGCAGCAAGTTGGAATACACATTAATCGGTGTCTACTTTTTAAATTCTAAGCAGTTTTAAAAAATTTATATATTTATTTAGCATCTTTTTTAAATTTAATCTGATTTTTGTTTTCATGGCAATTTAAAAAAATCTTTACTTGAAATATGTTTCACAAAATATTTGTATTTGAAATATGTTTCTAGAAAAGACTTTTGCTTGAAATACATGTTTGCAAAAATATTTAATAAAATAATAATATATTTAAACTTAGATGTATTTTGTATTCTTGTATTCTGTTTTCTGATATTTTACATTTTTTTAAAATCCTTTTAAATGCTTTTGTAAATCTAGGAAAGGTCTTGGAACATATTAAATATCTCAAGGGAGTATTACCTATGTCACTTATTGGAGTTATTCCAAGTTGTTGAATGATGCTTGTATGCCATACCTTGAGGGGAGATGTTGCATAACATTAACATGGGATGGCTGCCAATGTACAGGGAATATGAACATAAAATATTAAAAACGATTTGCATTATGTCCATGATTTCGGTGTAATGTACAGCTACCATCAGTAGTCAATACACTATTACAATTCAACTGTTGACATAATTTCGCTGGGTTGTTATATTCTCTTCAACTGTATTACAAAAATGGTTAGATTTGCCGTAGATTCTTCTGCACATGATTTCTAACATAAAAATGTATTTTTTTTAAAAATTCATACGGTATGTTCACTGTAAGCCAAGTACATTGCAATTATTAGATAAATTGATTGATTTCATGTAAACATATTTATTACTAATTATTAGATAAATTGATTGATTTCATGTAAACATATTTGTTACTAATTATTAGATAAATTGATTGATTTCATGTAAACATATTTATTACTAATTATTAGATAAATTGATTGATTTCATGTAAACATATATATTACTAATTATTAGATAAATTGATTGATTTCATGTAAACATATATATTACTAATTATTAGATAATTGATTGATTTCATGTAAACATATATATTACTAATTATTAGATAAATTGATTGATTTCTTGTAAACATATTTATTACTAATTATTAGGTAAATTGATTGATTTCTTGTAAACATATTTATTACTAAAAATTATTAGATAAATTGATTGATTTCATGTAAACATATTTATTACTAATTATTAGATAAATTGATTGATTTCATGTAAACATATATATTACTAATTATTAGATAAATTGATTGATTTCATGTAAACATATATATTACTAATTATTAGATAAATTGATTGATTTCATGTAAACATATATATTACTAATTATTAGATAAATTGATTGATTTCATGTAAACATATATATTACTAATTATTAGAT